>KV749637.1:9397-40565 GCA_001692915.1 Glonium stellatum
GGCCGCGACGGCGCCGAGAGGTGGCGTGGCCTGGTGCTTGTGCATGCGCAGGTCGCGGTTAGGGGGCTTTGGGAACGGTTTGGGTTTCGGGAGGAGGGAGGGGAGGGAGGGGAAGGGGAGGGGGTGAGGTGGTGGGAGGAGGGGATTCAGCATTTGGGGATGTGGAAGCGGTTGAGGGTTAAGGAGTAGGGGTGCAGAGGGTGGGGGAAGAGGGGAAGGGGAAGGGGGATGACGGATAGGGGGTTGTAGTGGGGTGGGATCCCTGGCCAGCAAGCAGACAGATTGATAGGCGTGTGGGTAGACTGGCGTTGGGCTCTTTACTTCAGACTGTTAATTGGGAAAGGGGTCAACGGGTTGCGGGGTTCGGCGTTCCCTGATTTTATGACTTACGATCGCTATGTATCATGATTTTACTGCATTTTTAATAGATGATATCCTGGATCTGGCTTGAACTAGATAGACCGAAAATTGTTCTTTTAGGCTTAGAACCACTCAACTCAACATTAATAAAGTTGCACCAAGAGCGCTACTCTAGTGTCCATAGTGCTGAGACGCGTGTTATGATCGAGAAGTGCTAAGTGGGGTTTCTAGGTCAATACCTGAAGGACTTAGAATTTCCTTTAGCTCTATGTTAAAGTTGAGGGATTCATTTAGTTACGACGTTCCGGTTCTATTGCAGAGAAACACGCACATTAAATCGTTCTTATGCCCGGGCGTCTCTCGCAAGCTACAATAATTCTCTTCAACAGCAATTCAGCGAATAACTTGATAAAACTGTATTTGATGCATTCTTTTAATTGAGTGCACAAGCAGTACCGAATTCCCGAGGGCATTACAGCTTCCCTGTTTATATCCACTCGCCATGCTACCAAGAAAGAATGTGATATTAACTGTCAATCCTCCACAAACAGCGGCGTGACGGATCATGGTACACCAGCGGACTATGTCGGAAGAGCTCCATCGGGACACCATGATCCCTGAGCTTTGCCAATGTCAGTTCGATCGCGGCCCTCCGCTTTCTCGCCCCCCGCTTTCTCCCCCCAAATATCATTTTCGGTCCAGCGAAAAAATAAGCCTGAGAGTGCTGTGCTTTATTGAATACATTGGTGGCAATCTCATGCTTCCCGAAAGCCAGCACAGGGGGTGGAGTGCGGAGTTTCATCTTCGAAAATCGACGAAATAACGCGGTCGAAATCTTGAGGAGGCTTGCCTGAAGAATCTGGTCGTCCCCATCATAAAGGCTTGCGGGCGGACGAAATTTGGGGGAAAATCCGAGAAGGACTTCCAGTCTTAGATTTAAGACTAGATCCTATGATAATGGCTTAGTTAGAAGCAGTTCGAGTGCAACAGTGTTTTGAGTACTTACAAAGAACTTCCAGAACTTCGAACTGTTAGTTTCTATAGCAAGGCGAAATTCGGAGTAAGGTATCCCGAGTTCCCGAAGACGCTTGCATTTTGAAAGGAGAGGTTCTAACTTGTCGAACCCATACGGATCTTTCGAGAAGAAGTCGGCACCCCAATGTCGAACATCTATTAGCAAATACTCAAGGGTATCGCCATGGCGTCCAACCGCTTGAAGGTCCAAAGGGAGATCTCTTGCATTTACCACAGAGATGCATAAACGTCTGAGCCGAGGCTGTATATTTTGGAGGAGTGAATTTAAACTACGGATAGTCAAATTGTTTTCGGCAATGCCTAAAAATGGTATCTCGTTATACACAACATCGATGGCTCGCATACTTGCTGGGGGGAATGCTCCAATTAGATCCGTCAAATGATGTATACCAGAGCAATAGAGTAGTTCTAGAGACTCAAGACACCGTAGGTCGAATGAAGGACGCCATACGTTATGGAAGTCGTGGAAGTCGACACTATTTAGACTGAGACGTCTCAAACATGCGAGAGGCCCGGCTTCCCGGCTTGTAATGTGTTCACGCAGCACTCTCGTTGCAGAGTAACCCCCGTCACTTTGGCCCCTTATGGCTCCTCTAACATCTCGGAAATAAACCCGGAGATCTATTTCCAGATCTTTGATATTCATCTTGTCTAAAGCCTCGCAAGCGACCTTTAAGGCAATTGGGGTATCGGGTGTCAATCTCAAGGATTGCACGGAGGCCAACTGTGAGAGTAGTTTTGGGGCACCGAGCTCGTGAGTCATAATTTGTTCCTGCAGAGTGCTGCCACAGCCGTTGAATTCAACGTATTTGAGATTCCGCTGTGAAATCCAGAGAGTCTCGTATAAATCTGAGGGGAAAGACAGGCGCGACGCCCAACTAGTCATTTCATTTAGTAACTGTTTACAAAAGCTTTTCTCTATTCACTCACCGAAAATGAGTCAAGCGATTCTTAGGAATGCGTAACAACATTTGACGCATCAACTCGAACATTTCGGTGTGTTGCTCCAGATGTGTAACTGAAGGAGTGTATATTGTAACAGGATCGAAAATCGGTCTGATTGAAATTTTGCGGACAAACTGTAAACCGGGATTGCCTTGTGTTAGAAACGTAAGTAATAGTCGGTTATAATCGCCGCCAGGGTCGGGAATTTCGGGTATGTTAAAAGACACGCTAGTATAGAGGCTCTTGATAACAAGGTTGTGCAGTTTACGGCTAGTGAGGCATATCGCTCTCTGGTCACTTTTCCGTATAATCTGGAATATATTAATTACAATGAAATAAAAACAAGGAAAACTCGTGTAGGTCTACTTACAAAATCCAGAATGCACAAGATAATGTCATCAGGAAGTTGAAGTAGGTTGTCCACGTTACCTAGCGTTCTCCTTGCGAACCAGCCTCTGAGGGGAAGTTTCCGAAGATATGATCCGATAATGCCCATAATTATAATTTATACAGCTTTGAGAATATAATTAGAGAGAGAAAGTGTTTACTGTGCAATAGTCAACGGGGTTGGTTAATTCCACCAGGTCCATAAAATATTCGCTGTCCATTATTTATTTTGCCGTCCTGGAAGGCAATAACTCTGGGTGCTGTTGCTATATCTGGAGGTCTGACGCTGTCACCACCTTCTGCTTCAAGCCCTCTGTACGCGCGCCGAATACACGATCAATCCACAAAACCGCTTCCGCAGTTTCCAACACCTCTTCCCACGACAGTACTGCCTTCCCCATAATCTCACGCAATGATGCCACTACTTCTTCCATCTCTTCGCCCTCCTCGGCAACCAAGCCCTCAAGTACGCACAGCCAGATCCAGAGTTCGTATAGATCGCCCCAGTCATCACCGTTACTCTGTCTCAAGAGCTGTCGCAGTTGCTGTTTATGGGGACGCACGGCGTCAGGGTAACAGTCAAACTGCTGACGGAGACAGCCGACAAACAGCATAGCACCAACGCGGCACGCTTCGCGCAGCGCGAAAGCACGCTCATCTGCCTCGATAAACCGTGGGAGCGCGAGCAGCATATGAATGACGGGGTTGGCTATTAGGCCAACGAAAAGTTCATCCTGCCATATATCGCCCTGCTGAGTGGTGCTGTATGGGGATAGAAGGGTGGTAAGGCGGTGGAGATCAAGGAAGACATCCATGATGTCAGAGCTGGCATGACAAGTAATGCGCCAGTGTGTTGCGAGGCGCGAGAGAACGGGGGAGGGCTCTTTGGTTTGGAGTGAACGGAGGGGTGGTATGAATGCCTGAGGAATTGGGAATAGCGGTGCGGAATCAGTCACTAGGGAACCGGTTATATCGATCCTAGTTCATTTAGGAGATGTGAGTAGAAGTTTTATTGAGCTTACGCCTATGTGATGAATAGCGTCTTCCATAAGCTTACCAAAATACCATTAATCTTACAGCACGATCAGAGTTAAGAGTATCAATCCCTCCTCTCAACTTAATTATTCGCTCTAAGCCTTCGATGTGGAAACGCCAACGCTCCAGATCTCCAGAGATGTACTTCACAATTCTATTAGCTATTCCGGACCACCCCGACAGTAATAGATTACGCGCGGGAAATAAATCGTAAAGGATGCGGGAAGACAACTTCGTCGTATGTGGAAGTCCTCAAGAAACGAAAATTCAGCTCACGTCATGGCAGATAAAAGATAGCACAGCTCTAACAACATCAATGCTCGTGGAAACTGCCAGGTCGGGGCTAGCCAATGCCTCGTTAAGTTTTCGTAGTGACTGTGAATAGTGTGCAATGCTCTGCGCGTTTTCGCGGCCATTGGTCTGCCTTAGCATGGTAATATGCAGGGCGGAGTTACCCAGGACCTGGTGAAACGCGGAGGGGCTCAAGAGCGACATAGGATACCAAACGGAGCGAAAAGGGGTAAAATGGGAATGAACTGAATGATTGTTACCGGTATTGAGATGGCAGATAATTGGAAATGACGGAAGGAGTCTGGTGAACTGTCCGAGGGATGTGTGGACTTACGATGGTAAATAAGTGCGTGATCCCCTCGCGCCATAGGAACAGGATACGCATTAAACGGATCAACCCCGGGGCCAGCACCAAGCAGAGTTACGGGCCCTGGAAAGGTATTCACTAAAGTCATCTCTTGAGGCGTAGATTCTTTAGCCAGATTGGGTGCTCTGACATCTTCGATATTGCGGCTATGGGCATCCGGATGCTGCGATGGCTGCGGTTGACGCGCCGCAATTCCAGAATTTTCAGGTGAGCGAACATTGAAGGTGAGTTGTACTAATCTGGGTCGCGTTCTTCGTGACTTTCCTATTCGGTTCATGGCATGTTGATGAATACGGCGTCGAGTAGACCTATCGCTTCCTTTTGTTGGGTCGGTAGTGGTTACGAATATAAAATCCGGCGAGGATTCATTTGTTTCATCGGTAGATGCGCTAGATATCAACCTCTTCAGCCTATCCTCATTACTCTTATCCATTCTGCTAGAAATATGATTACTGCGCGATCAAGTAGTTTCGGTAGTCTTTTCTTGGTAGGAAGGTGAAGCTTTCTGTGAGCTGTATTTTGTAATAATATGCGGTGGTTATCTCTTTGTGGTGTCCTATGAAGGTTGGGCCGTGCGCAGAACATCCCTCCAGTATACTAGAAGTACGCTCGAGTCATGATTCTATTGGTTGGATCGTATCGATACCAGTAGAACCACCAGCGGAAGGGATAGGCTGCTCTTTGAGTTTAGAAACATTGAAGCAAGCGAAGCTCATCCCGAAATCTTTAATTTGTAAGAGGCTTTGTCATTCAATCGGTGACACGGGATGTCAAGAGAAACTATAGGGCAGCGCTGCTGAGATCACCCACGAGTTCCGCAGTTTCTTTTGACGCCCTGGTCACAAGTGACGGGATGACCTTCAACTGTCTTACTAATCAAATCCTTGAGGTATAACACGTGGCAGCTACCAGGATGACACATCATCTACTAACTCCCGTCACCTAGGTATGTATGTAGGTACAGTTTTATCATCAGGTAATAGAATAATTTTTGCATAGAAGACTAGTTGGGCTCAGATGTGCTACCGTTAAATCAGCCACTGGTAATCTTGTGCATGTAGATGAAGAGGGAATGAATGAATTCTAGTTAGAACGCTCCGATATTTTATTCATATACAATTTGTAAGCCTCAACCTTTGTCGGAAGAAAAAGCGCATGATAGAGCTTAGTTCCAAACTTGACCGCTATAGTGTCTTTTATCACGCAGTAATACCTCCGCTGGCACTAATATACTGTCCAGTGACCCAACGACTTAAAGGAGAAGCAAGGAAAAGTACCACATCTCCAACTTCTCTAGGTAATCCCATGCGACTTTCCAGCCTGGTCAAGCCCACAAGCAATTGCGCAAGTGGGTTTTCTGGTGGAGGCGCCAAGTCAGTACCAATGGGGCCAGGCGCGACACTGTTAACGGTTATGCCGTATTTCTTTCCAAACTAATTAAACTAATTAGCAACGTAATGCCGATAACAACTTTCGTACTAGTCGAAACACTAGCAATGCACCATATATGGGATTTCGAAAGCTAAATGAATTCAACGAACCTCTTGCGCCCATACGTAAGTCAAGCTGTCCAAAGCTGCCTTTGTAGAACAATAAAGAGGCATCGCTTCTAATCCTAACTTCGACGCCACCGATGAGATGTTGATGATTCGACCTCCAGGAGGCATATGGGGTACCACAGCTTGTGTCATGTATATAGGTCCATAGACATTAGCACGGAAGAGGCCTTCAATGTCCTCGGAAGTAGAATCAAGTGTGGGGGTAGCCGCTCCAGCACCGGCATTGTTGACTGTATGCGTGGGAATTGAGTAGTTAGCTAGGTAATTTGTCATCCTCAATAGACTCAGCGACGGGTTTGCTTACCGAGTATGTCTATCTTGTCTGTCTTGAACGCCTCTAGTGTCTTCTCAACTAAATGTTTGGCTGCCTTTGGATCCGTAAGGTCGGCCTGAACAGCAACCGCTTTACTCCCCGTTTTCTTTATTGTGCTAAGAACTTCTGCAGCTCTGTCGGCAGTAGAGTTGGAAAAGTAATGAATTGTGACAGCCGCACCTCTTTCTGCTAGAACATGAGCAATTGCAGCTCCAATCCCGTTCTCGCGGCCAGAGCCAGTAACAATGGCGACTTTCCCGGCGAGAGAGAGCGTATCACTATTCATTTTGGTTTCTGAATATGATGTGGTATTGCGCTTGCTGCTACTAATACGAGAAAGGATGCTAATAGCGAAGTGAGATGTGATGAAGGTATATGTTTCTAGCCAGACAATCCATCTGCTTGTCTACTACTTATATACGGCAGAGACTGCTAACGTAACAAGACCCCACCCGCATCAATCAGCATTTGAAAGCCTGCAAATTTTAACCCTTGAAGTATCCGAAAGAGTATGATAGGGCAGCATGTTCAAACATGCTCGATAGTCCAGGGTTCAATTTGGTAGCGTATCTTGAATTCCTTTTCGTCTTGCAGGATAATTTGTAAACATGATTTATAATGTTGATCGGTTCGTTGGTATCTGAGGCTCTACCTGTTTTTATGGCTAACCTTCTATTCTTGCAGGTGTTTTGGCGCGGATTGCTTAAGATCAAGAGGAAGAGATACTCGACTAGGCTTAATCCGGTAGTTGGTGGCATCCTTGCTGCATATGCCCAATTGCGTGTGCGTAAGCCCGCGTCGGACAAACTTTATTAGCTCTCGTTTTGCCTATTCTAGGTGCTGCTCCGGGAAGAAGTACCATCGGCTTTACTTATATTTATTCTCGGGGACTGAAGCGATGCTGCCCGCTGATTAACCTAGGGCAGCACTAGCACTAGTGGGGGAGTGCGGAGGTGACTAGTAAGAAACGCAGCATAACTGTTCACTGAAACGCCTTTTTGAAGGAAATAGATAGGGTGCCATGGGAAAGGCTAGAAGCCACCATATAGACAAGTCTCAATCCAATTTATTGGTAAGAGCTATTGAAACGGATTCACATATCCAGTGTACGCAGCCTTTTGTTAGTTACTGTTATTGATAAGCATAATAATTTATTACGTGTATAACAATGCCGACACAGCTCGATATACAATGAAAACCTACACTAGGGGGGAGATCTTCGCAGCACTTGGAAGGGGTGCATCCGCCTCCGTTTTCTTCTACTCTATCCTCTCCTCTAACACTAGAAGATCCTTCTCCTCAGCCTCCTCCAGCAAAACTATCTCTGCATCCTCCTCAGCCTCTTCTAGCAGAGCCGCCTCTGTATCTTCCTCGCCCCTTCGCATAGCCCGTTGTTGATAACGTGCTCGCAAGAGAACCAAAAAGTATCCAGCAAAACATATCCCAGCCAGGATGAACAGCAGAATATGATCAGACAGCCACTCTCCAATCGTCCAAGAAACTAAATTGAAGGTCCTTTCCCATGTCCCCTTATGACCGTAGTAATCCCACTCTGTTGATCTAAATACTGTTTGGATCGAAGTGTCTTTGCCGCAAGGCCGCTTGAACTTAGTATCCTTGATGATATCATCGCGATCAACCAGTTCTATCGTCTTGATCTTCAGCCCCTCGCCGTAATTCTTCCGGCTAAGCCTCATCTGCACTACTTTCTGCCCTGGCCGGTCCAGCTCTTTTCCACCGGGGTTTGACCCACTAGATATATCAACATATATAACGTCAAATTGGAGGATTTCGGTGTAGCGGTCTTCCAGCATTCTCGTGTGTGAATACGAGAGTTCGAACATGCCGTATTTAGTGCCCACTTTCCAAGACTCGTCAAGCATTTTCATCTCGATTATTTTGCCCATAATCGGGGCGGATAGGTTAGTGGGCGTTTGATACGCCCAGAGCTTAAGCGGGAGAGGAGCGAGAGGAGCGATGCGCTTGCCGTTTAGCAGGAGGACGTGCGAGTCTACTGTGAAGTTAAGGAGCTGCACAGAAACGATTATCAGATCCACTGAGTACCTGAATATGGACCAACAAGCTTACTAGTGAATTATCCACCGGCTCCTTTGCCCATGGCTCGTATGTTTGGCCCAACTCCCTCACCCTGAAAGGACAGCCTAAACACTCCATTTTAACGATGTAGCTCTTCTGCAGCTCTACAGGTGTAATATCTGTCGCGACAGATGGCGGCTTAAACCCATGGTCTTTATAATAATTGGCTGTTTGCTCAGGCTCATAGCTCCAGGTGTAGTCCCTCCAGTTCTCGGACGTCGCCCCAAGGTGAGAGGCCGCTGCACCGGCCGCAAAGAGAGGAATCAAGACACTAAAGGAGCGCATTTTTACCAATTTAAAGAGAGAATGGCAAGGTAAGAATATGTAGAAAAACGAGCGAATGTAGGGGAGTTTGAAGGAGAGGAGTGAGCGTGAAGATAAGTTACCCATTAGTGGCGGTGCCTTGATTCTTGGCAGGCCGATGTGGCTAGACTTATTTCTAAACTTAGATTATCACCGCCGATCCATCAAACAGGTTCAGAACTTTTAATCAGCCAAAAAGTTTGCCTCGACCACTGGAATTGTTCTTCTCCGGGTCATTCTTCAGAATCAAATCAGACTACATAAAGAAGCACCAGGTCATTGAATTGGCATTAGTAATGAAAAGCTTCTACGAGTAGTCCATCCGATGTAACACCTATCTCTAATTTGGGACTACAACTAATCGAATACTAACATTTTGGTGCTGATTGAACAGTCTGTCCCACTCCCCCAAGTAGTACATCGACGAACCTAGGGGTCAACAAGTAATATAGCCAGATGCTCAATGTTACAAGAAACCCTGAGTATCCCAAGCTCTACCCTACATAAAATTCAAACGCGTAAGCCGCAGACGTGTCCGTCTGATAGACTGGGAACGCAACACTGTTCCCTGAGTATGCGTGAGAGTACCACCCTAGATCGTTAGGATAGTCGACTTCCCCGTAGTGCCCACCAGTATTGAGAAAGCCCCAAGTGTGTATATTCAAATTACCCCTTGCCGGAAGCCCGACAGCGGTCAGATCATTGATCTGTAGCTGCCACGTGCCGGTGGATATCCGAACACCCACAAGTGTACGCACCATATCACTTCCAACGGTCATTGGACGACCCCGCAAGAGCCCGTCCTAGCATCGTACCCCACACTTCGCCCAAAACACCTTTACGAACGTTCAATAATCCTTTTCTTGACCTGAACTCAGACAAAAACTAGCGAAAGATGAACGATCACTAGGCAGTTTAGATTAGCTCTGGTTGAGGTTTTCGGTAGTCCTAGGTTTTTTTTGAAAATGATATAATCCAGTTAATATTGAGAACGTTAAACAAGCACTGGTGACTGCAGAGTTGCCTACTGTGTGCTCTAAAGCCTTCAAGATAATGTTGCGCGACAGCTGTATGACCACCGAGCCGGAGTCGGGCTCCTTCCTCCGGTCGTAACCGCTTTCCACCTATCCTATGGAGCCTAATACAAATGGGCGACTGTCCCAAGTGATCATGAAATGACGCTCCTTCGGCCTTCAATGCCAGCAGATGCACCCTAATTCAAGATGGTCAAAGTATCTCAGTTTTCAGAATCTCCCTAATTACAGCCGTAATCTAGCTCCCTAGGCTTGTGAGTGGTGTGGGGCTGACCGTCTCAATAACTGGAGGTAATGTTTCTAGCCTGATTTTGTATGGTTTTATGTTCAAGGTAGGCTTCTTCCACACTATCTTAATATAATCAATAAAGGATATCAACCACCCCGAAGATGCCTGCAGCTTTAGGCGACTCCTTTTTGATAGGGCGGGGCCAGGAGAGGAGAATCAGTAGCGGGTGGTGAAAATACATTCTTTAGTGATCGTAACAACGAAAGGGCCCTATTATTAGTTGGAGATTTGAGCTATTAAATGCGAATTAGCTAAAGGTAAAACCAGTACATGTAAACCGAAGATCTAAACTCTGACACAATGGTCCTAGCCTCGTCCTACATCCTGTGTTGTTAAAGAATAATTTCACATTAGTTGAACCAAATGAAGCCCAGGCCCAAGCAAATTTGATCATATCACTAACTACAACGCCGGCGCGCACGACGCATATCCAAATAAGGCTTGCATGCCCCAGCAATCAATCAAGCTAGCACTTTATAATCTTCAACTCCTCGCTCTGTGCATATTAAACAAGTTGACAGATCACTACACGCGCCGCAACTTCCTCGCTATTAGAACTCAACTCTGCCACATATGAACTATTTGTGATATTGAATTACTATTCAATATCAATATTAATAAGAACACTGGGTAACACTAGTCACCACTATAAACAATGCGCGGCATAGCATCCAGAGCCTCTTGAGTCTTGGGTAAGATTATACTTAGCGATAAGCCTGGTAGCTAAATCAAATTAGCGCTGAATGCTTTCTAGCAGGCATGCTGAACTCTCAACTCGTTTTGTGAATGTTGACCCTATGGGCACATGATAGAACATTTAGCTTCAAACAAGGCGTTATATTAGCTGTTTTCGGTCAAAAGCAGCCAATATGGCACTTCAGAAGGGCAAGATTGGCTATCTAGGGCCTATTCAACCAAGGGCACTACATAGTAACCTTTTCCGAGAAATCTGCCGCTTCTAACTCTTTTCCCCTAAGCCGGTGAAACCTAGCGGCTAAAATCAGCAGGCACCGTAACCGATCACCGTCCACCGTACCTGGAAGTGATTTATAAGATTTGGTGGCTTCAGATGAATTCAAGCCAATTCCCTCTTCATGCTAAGTAAGCCTCATATATTGGCTAGGCAGTACGTAAGAGAGATCTATTAAATATCATCATTGTATGTTGGGCTATATATATCACATAGACGTCTTTAATGGTTGAAATAATACCTGTTATTAGGTTGGTGGCAGCCTTGGTGGCCTCCTAGCAGGAGTAGCCCTAAAACGGCTTGGCCACAACATCCGCATTCTCGAACATAATCCTACCCCGCTACTCCACGATCAAGGCGCGGGTGTTGTCGTCGGCTCCGATACACAAAAATTCTTTCAGAAATATGATCTTACAAATCACCCTATTACGGTAACAAGCAATATGCGCCATTATTTGGGGAAACAAGGCCAGGAGATTTACCAAGAGGATTCTCAACAGATAATGACGAGCTGGGGTCTTTTGTATCACTTACTTCGCGCTAATTTTGATTATATAGAGAGTGAGTATTGTAAATTACCGGAGGGCTTGGATACAGAAGGTGCGAGTACTTACGATTACGGGTGCACTGTTGCTGGAGCGGATACACAAAGTGCTTTAGGCCCAGTGACAGTCACTGAAGAGAGCATCAGGTGAGGATGCGAGTACGCAAGCCAATGTCCTTATTGCAGCGGATGGTGCTTCTTCAACACTTCGCCAAATGTTTTTCCCAAAAGTTAAACGCAAACACGCAGGATACGTGGCATGGCGAGGTACAGTGCCCGAGTTATAGCTCTCGAGCTCGGCAGCTGGAACATTCATCGAGAAGTTCACGTTCTTTCATTCTGTGGGGACGCAGATCTTAGCTTACCTTATTCCGGGACGGACCGGTTCTTTGGAGGCGGGAAAATGGCTTGTGAACTAGGTCTGGTACTGCAACTACCCTGGGCACTCTTCTCAATACACGGAGTTCATGACAGACAAGCATGGTGCCTTGCACCATACCACCCTTTCTCCCGGTAGTGTTTAGGACAAGATATGGATGTAGCAGAAGAAACAAGCAGCAGAATCTTTGCCGCCTCAGTTTGCCGAGATAGTACAAAAGACCGAAGTCCCCTTTGTCCAAGCTATTACAGATGTTATTTCTCCCCACTCTGCGCTCTGCGACGGTCGTATCTTATTTGTTGGCGATGCACTAGCGGGATTTAGACCCCATACTGCTGCTAGTACTAGCCAGGCTGCGTCTAAAGCCATGGCACTTTCGGGCTTGATTAGTGGTACCGTTAGCCTGCAAGAATAGGAAGAAAAATGCATAGGTTATGCGAAACATATTCAAAGACAAGGTGTCGAGATGGGAAATCGGAGTTAATTCGCAAAACATCCGCTAGCCGTGTAGACTGTACTTATATTCATTTTCTCTTTCGCATAGTTACCATCGGAGGAGGCGTTGAAAATTGGAGGCAGATTTATCATCGAGATGAAATTAAGATGAAGATGAAAGATATATGCTATCAGATGGCCCGGAAACTCTGCTTGAAACGGATGACGAGTAGACTTCCCGGGATCAAACTATGTATTTTATCCACTTCTGACTGTTCAAAGGCATTCTTGAAAGCCCCAAACTTGAAGAGAAATTGTTTTGCGTAGAAGGCCGGTTTTTATTGTGACTACTACAAGTTCGTAATAACACAAATAAAGCATGTGTAAAAGGGGCAATAGTATCGAAGCTCAAGCATAAAAGAGCAGAACAAGTCCTTACTAGCTCTTGTGGGTTGCTTGTAGCGCAGCAATGCGCTTAGAATACGAGTCGTTAAGGAAGATATATGTGAACCAGAACTCCAACCACCTCGAAGGAATCTGACTTCTGTCGGTGAAAGAGCCGAGGCATCTGCTGAAGCCAGTTATTGATCTGGAATCGTTATATTTGACATGGCAGCGACTAGCATACTAAACGTTGTTTGCAAATGATAGATTTACTGCCGAATTCAATATTTTGGACATGACTCGCAAAATCAGAAGTCATGTACGGATCCTGAACTTTTAGGTCTTTCACGAGTAAATGGATTGACGCCACCCACCCTTGCTTTTCTGCATAGAACCCAGAGAGCTGAGGTGCATTAATAAAGGTAAATTTAAGGAGTAGTGTTTGGCAAGCCTTCTCTACGTAGAAGTAGGAGTGTAGTTAAAAATCACGTGAAAAGGGGTTAAAGCATTAGTAGGACACTCAGACGTGTCCGCTTGCGAGTTAGCCGGACTTCCACCGACAGCTTCGATCGATTTGGCTACGGAGGACGAACACTACCTGATGTATTTCTTGTAAGAGTTCTATCCGGCCGCCGTTAAGCCAAAATAGCTTTTCGCAGAGCGTCTCAGGTTTTATAGCCGTGAAAATGCCGGTCATGCTGGGAAGTTGACGTTACACTCGCCTTCTTCACTACATGCAGGAGCCTTGGGATGGTTTCGGGACTGATCCTCTCTTGCGCTATATTGACTTAGTGCGCATGTGGCGAGAGGCTCATTCGGAACCTTAGGGAACGAAAATATCGCAAAGGGGGCATGTCGCCTGTCCATCCCTTGCTCTCTACCGCTTCAAAATCAGTCACTTGTATGAGAAAACATGTGGTTTCTTTGAGACAGTTCTATAAACGACCTTGCGAATGTTCAAAGGTTTGGGGCTTACCGCTGGCGAAAAGTGGAGAGAGTGCTTCGACCTGGCGAAGTTTAGGCGAGTCAGTGGGATCTGCATGCACGTCACGCAATAGGTCTAAAGCTCCATTGTCAAAGCGGGACAGAATTCACAGAATACGGTGCGCTTATCACCAAGACCTGGGCCTGCATCAGCCTTAGATTTTCTAGTTGCCGAAAGGATGGTAGCGGGCGCGGCGATCTGCTAGAAATAGGAAGAAGAGGTGATCATCATCCGATTGAGAGAAGTTTATGATCCCCCTGCAATCGCTTACAGCTGTTCTGGCGGAACTGTAGCTAGAATTCGGCATGATCGACTGCTTCACGACCCACTGCGAATGTCCTTACCACTTCGCACGTGGGGCATCCCTAATCCATGTGAGACCTTGGGAGTTGTTCATATCGATTTGGACTATTCTTGTCACCTTGCAGGGTGAGAATACAGTAAAGTTAGTACCGGCACCCCCGGAAGCCACAAAGCCTCATGTTTCAAGTAGATCGTTTGTAACCGTAAACAGGTGAATCTTCAGACTTAAGGGAAAAAGTCATGAAAATCTTAGTGTCTAATAGCATGTGCCTGGCAACTCAACCCGACTACAAAAGAGGTTGCAAATCTCAAATGCTTCTATCCGCTCGCTATCACAAAAAAACATAATTGTGTTTCTGTGCCTCGTCCCTTTCGCTCACTTCAGTCGTTCTTTCCAGTCACCTTATAGTCACTCATTTCTTTTAGACTCTTACTAGTCACTCTTTATTATTACACACCGCAGACCAACATGAGATTCTCGGCTCTCTCTCTTTTTGCTGTGTGCAGTCTCTTTGTTAATTCCTTCGCGGCCCCTACTACCGTCCAGCAGCGCGATGTCGCTATTAGCCAAGTCGAAGAACGCAGTGTCGCAACGATCTGTACCATCGTGAGCGGCCTTCTTGAGGAGATCAAGAGCTGCACTCATTCTATCAGTATGTCCTCAACCAATCTATTTTATAGTGGTTACTAATTGCAAAAATCAGACATTACCATCTCCGCCTGTGAAGGCATCCCAATCACCGAAACTGTGAAGACCTCGGTTATCAGTTCTATCCAGGGCAGCTGTCATCAGATGGTTTCCTATATCTCCACCGCCTGCTTCTCTATTGGAAAACTTCAATTTATTGAGTTAGCCGAGGAAGACCTCAAGTTCCTAGTTTCCTGCTGCGTTGAGATTATACTGGAGATTGTCTGCACTTTGCTACACTGTGTTAAGGTTCTTGGCTGCAGTAAGTCTCCTAATGCTCGCTGCCCTTCATCGAGTACAATATGGCTAAACATCTCAAAGCGATTACGGAACTCTTAGGCTTTCTGGTTCCACTTCTATGCAACGCTTTTATCGCCCTTCTCGCTGCAATTGCGTGTCTTGCTGGGGACTTTATCTCATGCATTAAAGCCGCACTTGATTGCTACCTACCTGAGATTGTTAAGTGTTTTGGTAACTTCGCCGAACTCTTAAAATGCTTGTAAGCGTTTTAGTTATTCGGCAGCACTAGGCAGAAAAATACTTCCATATCCAACAATTATTTGTAATATATAATCTCATAAAACGACAATTCATGTTAATGAAATCTTCTGGGAACATATTTAGACTCTGTTTTTGGCTGGCTTTACTAGGCTTCCTTAATTTCTTCTCAAAAATTCACTCATTGGCGTGGTACAACCTACAGCTTCCTTACCTCTGAAAAATACCTCTTCGTATCATGTATCGGGGGTCAATATTGCGTGTGAGACTGTTCTTGAGGCTATCCCTAACATTATTCGAATATCCGCGTTTGACGACCTAAATTCTATGAGTAATGCCAGGGCTACAATTAGCTCGGATGTCAGATGCGTGGAACAATTTCCAGGGGAAAAATTTGACGCTTTAGATTGTTGCTCCCTCGCCGACCCACACATGTAATGAAGATCACCAGGAATCACATATCCACCAATTCGAGGATCGGCGCTGAAGGCTTTTAAGGCAAGTCCAGTGGTTGTGTTTTGGACAAGGGTGGGCGCCACCAAAGGGGAGCCGAAGCGACTAAATCTAATCGAACTTTAAAGTTTCCGCATTCAAGCTAGCCTATTTGAAGCATAGCCATCAATAAATCTTAGGAGCTTCAAGAGAAGCTAGTGCTGAATATACATCCTCAGATATCGACGAAGTCCAGTATTGGTTTCTTTGGCTTTCAATTTTATTATTTTCAGATAGAAAATTTTGATTGATGATCAGCTTTGTGAGTTGGGTGACCTTAATACTTATGTGTGGGCCGCGAGGACTTTTGAAGCTATGACCTCGGGAGCGATCCCTCCCAAAATCAACCGCCTATCCGTCTGCATCTTACCAATTAATTTGACTGATACTGATAAGGTTGGGAGCATGCACAACCTTTTCTGAGCCCAGAAGTGGCGTACAACTTGGCTATAGGATATATTTGGAAGTGATATGACTATAGTTGCATCGACACTAATTTAAGACACGTTGGATACCAATTTGTGGCCGATAAGAAATGGATCGGCGTGAGAATGTGGCCCAGTCATTCCGGGACGAAGTGGGAAATGGTGTAGGGGGTAAAGAAAACTTAGTACCAATCGGTGTGTATATGTAGACGGAGGTTATATCGAATAATTCACTAATATCATAGTTATAAGCTTAGATAAGGCCAGCTGAAAAAAGTCGCATAGCTACTTTTCAAAGCATTCCTTGTCTACCAGATGGAGGAAACGGGTTTAAAGCTTTTGACAGCCACTGGGGATTGAGAAACTGACGCTGAAGAGCAAAAACATTCAAGAAATCAGCTAGGATGATTCAAATGTGGACTAAGAGATATATTTTGCCCTAGAAGTATACTGCTGACTAGATTGAATTAGCATTGCTTAATAGTCTAGTACAGAGAATAGAATCAGATGAACTAATCCTAGAAGTTGACATAATTCACACATGATCTGCAGTTCTGAAGCGGCGAGATAGCTCCTATCAACTTACAATTCTATATACATAATACTATACATATCTACTCTTCCTGTCGTGTCGTTTCATATCTCTTGCCCCTAAAGGCCCATAGGCCCCAATTTCCACAGCTAATATCCTGAGGGTCTAAGTCGTTCAAATCCCATCTCAAACTCCTAAATTTGTTTTCGCCAGGTTCCATCAACAGATCCACCTCACCAGCCATCTTTTCTTGCACCCATTGCAGATCCCGTTGCATATCCCAATCCGTGTATCCGGTGGCTAATATGGGCACCTTTGTTTCTAACAAGAGTGGCAAGGTCTCTTCCCACTCGTGTGAGCTAGCAGGATGCCCCAGACCAGGGTGAAATAGCATAAAACAGTCGAAATAGGGGTCATAGGGGTAGAAATGGCCTGCTTTATGAAGGGTATGGTAATATTCGACATAGGTGCTAATTTTTAGCTCACTACTAATTCGATCTTCAACAACAGCGCCGAAGGGATTGGAAGGTGTTCGAGGTGGTAGGGGAAACTCGTCGTCACGATTGGCCATGGATTCAGGTCCAATGAATATTAGGTGGAATTTGACTCTGGGAAAGAGATATGCAAGCTGTATCCAAACTTCACGAGGAAGCGAGGACTCAGCACGAGCACCGACGATAAAGATGCGCACAGCGGGTGGGGTTAGTCGAAGGCCTTTGATATCACCTCCGCCACCAGTGCGGGGAGGGTGCAGCGTGTATCTAAGGGCTAGATATTCATTAGCTTACACAGAAAATGATTTGTAAGTGGTACTTACCACTTAAGCTTTTTAGCCCCTCCACTGTCAATCGGCCGCCTTTGCGGATATTATATGGGCTCAATTCGTGCAAAACGCTGGCAATTGTGGCTGGGTAAGTCAGAAGCTTGGTAGCCTGCCGCAGGCTACGGTCTTCATTGATAGCTGCAAATTCCCTTGAATATAAGAACGTATCCCAATTCGTCATGTTGACCAATGCCTCTTCCAATTGTGGTCCTGGACACTCAAATTCGGGGAAAAAACGACCAGACCGAAGGTCATGATCATCTTCGTTTATTTGTCTAAGCGTATCACAGATCTCCAAATGTGATTCGTAATCGTCTGCGAAGTGTTCCTCCGAGCAGTAAACGGGAATACCACAATCGGGGCATTCGTACTGAACGTGCGCAGGCGGCGAACCTGCCGCTGAAGACTTCTTGGTTTCCGGATCATCTGGAGTCGTTGGTAGCCGCGTTTGTCTATGGTGAGGGTGAGGGCAATAGGCATGCTGTTTTATGAAAGCAGCGCGCCGTCGGATATCAGGAGAAGGCGAGTTGGAGAAGGAGTGAAATAGATTGTCCGGCTGGAGTAGAAGGCGATGTGGGTCTCCACGCATACGGGTATACTCTAGTCCTGGCGGAGTCCTAGGCTGCAATGATTCGCCAGCAGCATTTTGTTCCTGTCTAGAGGTTGAAGATACAAAGCGCTTTGCAAGAGCCGGCTGCGGTGATGCTCGGATTATGGTGGGCTGATTGTTCTGTAACGAGATCCATCTTTGCTGGGCGGGAGCCTGTCGGACACAATGCAATTGAGGTCGCGCGCCAGACCTGAGAAATGTCAAACACTTCTGGCAGGTATAAGATGACCGCATGTTGCGGCTCTCTTCAAGAAGTTGATATCGAATGTAAATCTGGGGGCAGATATTTGGATGAGGCTTGGACATTTGCCAAGGCGGATATGGAAAAACCATCACCGAAGAGATTGTCCCACAGTTCATGTTGTCAAAGGAAATTATCTTGTAATGTTTAGCTCTAGAGCCATAAAAAAGACGCATGTTCGCACAACATCGAAACTCTTCACTAGCATTGCCTCCTATATTGTCCTAGGCCCACTGCATTTGACTGTTCAATTCAAGCTGTACAGCGCAACATTTCCACTTCGACAATTCCAGCTGAACGTCCCAAAATTTTATAATTGTCTCAAAGAATGGGCGGCGCGCATGAAAGGACAAGCAATAATTAGTTTTATATTGCATCAGAACAAACTATGTTTGGATCATTTCATGTTGGCCTATATAAGGCTGAAGCATTCTACTACTATTACTTGCGCATTAAGTAGCTATATATGTGTCCACGTGGTAACAAATACTATTTGAGAAACCCAACTGATATCCAGAGGCTACCATTGCCTCTCCTCAAGCGGGACATTTTCCAATTGTACCAAAAGTAATGAATCTATATGGCCGTAGAAAACAGCGCCGAGCACCGATTCTTATGACAAGATCTGACAAAAATCTCAATTCTTTGTTACCCCTTTCCCGCATAAATCATCCTCATAATTTCTGCTTTATATTGAGATTTATATATTTCCTAGCAAACTGGTATCTTGTAATAGGCGGCTAGATATTAAACCCGCGAAGTTACGATCTGGTCTCATGTATTTGTTATAGGAACATTTTCTACAAAATTTCAGGTAGAGTAGGCAACAATCCGTCGCAATCAACCCTAATCCACCGAGTGGGGCGATTGATTATATAACCAGATTAAATTAAATTGGATTAAGAATATAAAATCCGGCCTAATCGGATTAATTTGAATTAACGCCATAATTCTACTGGTTGAAATTTTTAAGTAAAAGAAGGGTCTTTTATATACAATTTAAATATTAAAAGAATATATTCTAGTAATATTAAATAAAAATTAATGGGCGGAAGTAGATAAATTTATTAAAAAAAATATTATAAAAAAAAATATTAAGGCAATTTATGTCCCAAATTAATAATAATTCAGTTCTAATTTAGATTTTTTTTCTTTTAGTAATTACTTTTAACAAAACGCTCTACTAAATATACTTTTAAATATATATTAAGCCGCAATAAATTTCTTATTAATCCAGATTAATCTAGCTTAGTCCTTCAACTGCCATAAATTGCGGCTTAATAAGATTGGATTGGGTTAGATTGTCGTGGGGAGATTGTTGCCCACTCTGATTCCAGGACATCTTCAAGCAATGTGTTATATTCTCTTTAAAGGGAAGAGATCATTTAGCGCAATACCAAAGCACACCATCTCCTGAATATTTTCTGGTTCTTGTGCACGACAACACTGGAGTGTAACGGCGAGTAATATCTTCATCAACTTTTGAACTATGTTGTAACAGCAAAAGCATTGAGAGCCAACTACGAGCTCACCTTCCTTATAAGGCTGATAACTCACAGCCGCCCAGTGTCTTTCACCATCGGAGCTGAGCGACAATTCACTGCCAATTTCCCACATATAAGGTCATTAATCTAGGCTGGATTTCGTCCTTCTCGCTCTACACCACCGCCACCGCCACCGCCAAATTATCCCTATCCGCAGAAGGACCAACGCGGGACCTATCCTAGCAATTACAATGAACTTCCCAAGCTCTAATGAGACCTCTGAAGGCCACTTCAGAGCGCCAGAGTGCTTCACGATACTGACACCTCGAATAGCCCGTCTAGTACCGCAGTCTAGCTTGGGTGCCGCGAGCTTTAGGAACGAGTTTAAAAAGGTTGTAGATGTAACCGGACTGATTCCTGCGCTGAGGTTCCCCACTATTGATGGAGCGATATTCCAGAAGCCCAAGTTGGCAGACTAGGTGTCTCTCAGGTGCCAAACAGCTTGCGAAATAGGCTTGACCCGGTGGCTTTCCTGCCTAGTTTTATGATGCACATCAATGGTATAATACACATCGATCCCACCTTCGAGAGCAAGCACTAATACTCCACGCAAATATGGCGGAGTTTACTGTATCAGATTATTTTTATCAAATCTTATATGCGGATGTGATTGCCACCTTCTAGCACGGGCTCGACAACTGCCGTACGGATGACGGTCGGAGAGCCATTTTCGCACACCTCGCCCATTCGGAGCCATTTCATAAGCCGAAATCCCTCCAGGCTATGTAAAATCTTCTTCAGCCGAATATCAACATGATGCTTGATCAAGATGTGGAACTTGGAGTTGGTGTACTCGAAGCGCTGATTGAATATTACGCAAAAGTAGACTCAAGGGTTCTGGAGGACCCCACCGAGACGAACGACCATGTCGAGCATCGACATGAGGACTGGGCCTCCATGTAAGTCTTCCCTTGTACCCTATTTCAACGTTGCGTTACATCTGAAACCGCCGCTTTTGAACATATTCGTGGTTCGATAAGGATGAGTACCAACAACACGTAACGCCTGCCAACGTCCCCAAATTGTCTGTAGGCCAAATATAACTAACTTATTTGACAATGTTAATCCCTTAAATGGACCTGAACTCGCACTCCTTCTATTCGCACTCGATATCCACCTCTCCCAGGCCGCGATCGCGCAAATGCAACCTTCGATTGACAACGCCATGATTGCGGCCGCGTTAGCTAACGAGTACTATTCCTATGATAAAGAGGTGCAGCAATGCAGAGGGAAGAACTTTCGCCTCTTTAATGCTGCCACGCTTGCCCTCAGAGCTAGCGGCCCGGTCCCTAACTGTTTCGAAGCTCGTCAAAATGTCAAGGCGCTCAGCCTCTACTTCGAAGCTCAGCTCAAGGATGCATACCGTCTGAGTTGGGCCGTATGGCTAATGCGAAACACTAGGGGCAGAAATAAGACTGAGCTGTATGAAGAGGAAGAAATGACGATGAGGCCAACACATGATCTTGCCTACTTTGTTGCCGGGAATAATCCGTGGTGTTCAAGGTGTCCGAGGTGTCGTGCACTAGAACCAGGAGGCAACATCTATGAACAAGCGGAGAACTCGGCGGCGACAAGCGAACATAGAAGGATTAGAAGTAATAGGTTGGAAAAAATCTTGGTCTAGTCGGGGAGGAAGTTAGGACACAAACACGTTAGATGTGCGCTTCCAAATTTTTCTTTTAACGTGGACTTGGATATTGTAGCCCTCTACCGGATTATCCAAATCTAATCTAGATCAAAGTAATCGTGTACAAGATTTGACTATTATGGCTCTTCTGTAATTTGATCATGGTCTTAGCTCCATCAGTAATTTCATGAGCATGCCCGCGTCGTGGGCCATATTCTGCTCAATGTATCGTCAAATTTGGCTTGCCTATATAGCCAGTCCATTGAAATCCTAGTACCACTTTTCATGATTCATGTGATATAGCGAGCTCTTGCTAGCCAGTGTGCATCAAATTAATTTTACAAATCCTTACAAGCACACCCAATCACCATGGTATCTAACCATCTCAGGCCCAAAAGCTCGGATACATTCCAATGCTGCGCGTCCCAGATCTAACTTACTCAAAAAGCGTATAAGCCCCGCATATTCCAGATCTTTCCTTCGATGCTCGAAGGAGTCCAGTTCCCGTCGATCGACGCAGCAATCCTCTGTTTAACATCATTCGGCAGCAGCAGGAAGCGCTCGCACAGATCACCGTCAATAGCGCCCTTGACAGGGATATAGTAGCCACGATATGCAAGATGATCTCGCCCTGCAAGTGGTTTGTCATCAGTGCGCAGCGCCAATTCTAGCTGTTGGAACATTCTAACATCTTTGCGATCTTCAAAAGGTACGAAGACGCCAAGGGTGCCCTGTAGGCCGGCCCAGAATACAACCTTCTCACCACCGGGAGTAAGCGCAATCTTTTGAATAGCCATTGGGATGTCTTGTGTGTAAAAGTGCATAACAAGATCAAGGCGGTTTGATGTGCCGCCAAGGTACCCTTTTTCGTGGAGTAGGTGAAGCCCACCACCTGGCTCGTCTGCGACTTCAGAGACCTTGGGGGGACAGCGTAGCATCCAGACATTGCCGAATTTATCACCGCCTACGGTTGTTTCGTAGTCAATCATTGCAGCACAGGTTGTGTAGCGTGCAACGGTGTCATCGACGAATGGAATAAGTCTATTCTCTTGTTCCTTGTGGACGACATATGTAAGACTCTCTCGCTGGTCCGCACAGATGATGCGACTGCCTTGCGTCTGGAGATCCATCACTCTAGTTGGAACCACACCAACAACTTGAGTTTTACGAAGTAGTTGTTTTATGCCAAGATCGTATATGCGAAGATCAGCACCGATACCGACGAGTAGCCTCCCCTTGAATGAAAGCATAGCTAGAGGTGGCGCTTCGATCTTTGTCTTATGTATAAAATCTAGTGAGCGGCCGTTATCTAGAAAGCGGTAAATGTGCACGTAACCACACGTGAAAGACAGTGGTGAGGACACCATATCTTTACCTGTGCCAACAGCCAAAAAGGTCTCACCGCCTTGACTTTCAAAGGGAACAGCGACGACGCTAACTGCGGCTTCGTTTTGGTCAAGTTCAATTGTTGCCACAACCTCCTTACCAGTGACAGGGTCGACAATCTGGATACACGATGCCCAGTGGCCTTTTGCACGTGGATAGCCGAAATCCTCAGGTGGCAGAGGGGGGGCTGAACCGTTCGTAGCAGCATAGTCTTGAATAAGTTTTTCTCTCGTAGGTGCGGCTAAAACATTGTTATCGGCTTCGATAACATAGAAAAGCGGGTGTTCGGGATGGCGGACGAAACCACGTGGAGTGTATGCGAGAGAAATAGATTCCTGATGGAGATTGGTTGACAGCTTATCAATGGCGAAAATGCTGCAATGTAGATGTCAGCGCCCTAGTCAATCATAGATATAACGTTATAGGAGCGGGAGGATAGCAGTATATTCAGAAGGAACAATTGGAATTAAAAATATTATCCGCATAAGAGCTAGGATATATGTTGATAGTCATCATGTAACAGTGGTGTAATATTAGAGATGTGAGGATTAATACACACCGCAGATCTTGAGCATGTATGCCAATCATACCAGTAAACTCCTTGCTAGTGAAACTCCAAGCCGATTCGAGAGGTAGGTAACTAAGAGGTGTGAGAGTGAGACTTCTATTTTGTGGGTCTGCGTAGCCTAGCCATGGCCTGGAAGTTAATGCAAGTATTGCTGAATCCCCTTTGACAGAAACGCGGACGAGTTTGACCGGCTTTGGTCCAAGAAATCTCCTACGCGTTTCAGAGAGTTCTCCGGTAACCTCATCCATGATTGTCCGGATGTAAATTCCCGAGTATAGACCGACATGGAGATAGAGCGTTGACCCATGAGAGGACCTGTCTTTCATCGCCATTATATTTAGCGCACTAGGAGGCGAGGTCAAGGCCTGAATGGATTGCTGTTTAAGACGGTCGCCGGCTCCATCAGCAAACAAACTCATGATTCGCACGGTACAGTCATCACAGCCAACTGCTAGATAATCACTTCGAACACGGCCTTCAGGTACCTCACCCAAACCCAGGCAGGTCACAGTGCCAGTCATAATAGCCTCATCGTCGCTCTTAGCTAAAGACCCATCCGAGTCACATTCAAAGTAATTGATCTCGCCAGAGCTGAGTGCGATAGCGACTTGTCGGTTGTTTGTGGCAGCGGCCACAATGGTCCTATGTTGTGGAGTTGGCCAGTCGGTGATCTTTCCATTAGCATCGATATGGCGAATACCTTTCGGATGAATTTGGAGTAAACTGTCCTCCCCGAATTGCTGAACTGCGAGGGTTGTAGTCTCTTTTAGAAATCCACTATCAGTAATTTCTTCTACGTCTTCGCCGATGCTGAGCACTAAGGTCATGGCTGATAGAGAGAGTACTATGTAGGAATCATACTCGTCGTCGACAGTTTTCTTAGTGGTCCAGACAGCAGAGGCAGGCTGTGGTAGTTCTGACTCAACTAGGTCTAGGACTTCGAGACTGTTCCTAGATGTTCTGAATGTGCTCCTAGCCCCCGCACCAGATATTGTATAGATCTGCGGTGCATCTTCCTGGGTAAGATTTGTGACCTTGCATCCAATCAATGGGTTCATACTATCAATGGTTTCGACTAGGACGAGGTTTACGAGGGGCCGTGGCTGAAAATAAGCAGGAGTGTAGTCTTCTGTGGGATCGGCGGGGAATGAATCACTATCAAAGACAAGCTCATCATCATCGTCACCAAGCCTCTCAAGCTCGTAGAGATGACGATCTCCAACCTCGCAGGCAAGATATAGGAAACCAGAGCGGAGGAGGCAGACGCTGGATGCGACAGGAACAGTATCAAAATATTTGATCTTGAGCCGTCTCACAGCACCGTTGGTTTTCGTCCTAGAGTCTTTCAGGTCCAATGTGACCTTAAAGAGGTCACCGTCCTCAGATTGCAGCAACCAGAAGAAGCCTCCTCCCTTCAATGTGTACATTGTGCCGGCTGTGATGTATCGTTTCCGCTGAGGATCCTCGGTGGCACCAAGTCGTCGTGGTATCGGCACTCGAAAAGCTTCCTGATTTATATGGCGGTAGGTTATGTTCTCCTCTCCACAAACAAGGACACCACTTGGACCCCAGTTGCCACCTGGAACTCGGAAGAGCATAGTTGCCGTGCGATCGACAGTATCGGCCCACTTCCTAACGACATGATTAAGACCCAAATCTAGCTCATAGTAGACAAGCTGCTTCTCAATCTCTGCGTATGCCCTCCCAGTGGGATCTTGCTCTGAATCAGAATAATCCACTTCCAGGACAGCAAATATTGGGTTCTCATAAGCGACATCTAGAGCGCAGACCGAGTAGACGAGTGTCTGTGGCTTATGTGCTTCTAACGGCGAAGAGATTGTTAACTCCCCCTCGACATTGCGGTTGAGAATGTACACGAGCTTGTTCTTCTCTATCGATGCGAACATCACCGCTCTGCCCTTCGGATCAGCTGCGATGTATTGTCCCGGGACAACGCGACGGATACCAGATTTTCCGAAGGTCTCAAGATGGATTGGCTTGAAGCGCTTTTCGTCGGGCATGTACTCGAGAGTAGCAATGCGACCAGAGTCAGATGCAATGATAATGTAATCTGTAGATCCTCAGCAACAGTTCTCAGGTGTGTTTCATTAGCTCCAGTAGGGCGTTCAAGATGGAAGACGCGCGAGGCGGTGGACCTGCTGCTCGGCATACTTCGAGAATCACTAAATGGGCTTCGTCTAATGGATTGGGCTTTGAGTACATACCTTTATTGGCGCCTGCAAGGCGAAAAGTTGCCAAACCGCGGATGATACCAAAAACATCATGAGTGTGGATTGTATTGAAGCCTTTTTGCATCCGAGAAACCTCCAATAATGAAAGAATAGAACCGTTCGCTGTGAGAATTTGCTGACGGCCCCATCCAGCAAAGTCGGCCACAATTGCATGAGTAGTCGCTGAAGGCGGTTGCACTGTCAGCGAGTACATGTACAAAGATGACATGGTAGTCATGATGGGCGACGATGGGCTCTGGCCCAGAAGGTGGTTGAGTGAGGAAGACTTGGAGAATGAGCTCGGCCAGATGAGAAGTTCGTCGGTTGTTGTGAATCTAAAACGGCAACAGCTAGACCTCCTTTGTAGGCGGTGAGCACCAATACTCTTTTGCCATGAATATGCTGCAGTGGTATGTATCAGTTTTTAATCACATGAAGGTTTGATGGTTATTCTTTATGTATCATATATTCGCTTTTGCTGGTTGGTTTCTGAAAAGAAGTACATAAAATGAACTCTATATATCATTATACTTGTAGCCGTACTGCCGACGTAGAATGTGAGCTCTAGCATGATAACTTGCCAAGGGACAAAATGCATTTCTTGCGGCTGCCTCCTTTCAATTTTTGTCCTAGAGAATCTGACCCCAGAACTTCCAACCGCCTAGTGCCAGGGCCGTGACAATAATTGCGGGAACCCAGTAATGCAATGTTCCGACTGATACCGATACGTGTCAATATCCGGATAAAATCTGGCTCATTCCTGAACAAGGCATCCTTGTTCCAGAATGAGTCGTATATCGCTTTAAGCGTCTCATTCCGTAACAATCGTCTTAAACCGGAATAGATTTTTCAAAGATTAGGCCGATTACTAGGTAATATAGTAGAGAAAGTCTTATGCGCGCCGTATATGGGCCACAAATTAGAAAAATTATTAAATTATTTTAATTTCCGTTTCTTCCACTAAGTGGAGTTTAAAAGACAGCCTCTAGTATTATGTGTGATTAGTAATCACTTAATCGGATTAGCGCGGCAGCTTTACTTTAAACTTTAAACTTCATATTTTGTAATAGATGTTAAAACTCTTGATTAGATTAGTATAGGGGCTTCAAACTTCCTTAAATAACCCATAGAAATAATTAATTCTACAAAAATACATGGGTCCATTAAAAAGATTCTATTAAATCTCAATATAGCTTCAAATCTATTCCGGTTTGAGATAATTATTCCGGAATGAGACGCTCAGAGTGATACACGACTCATTTTGGAATGAGGTAAAAGTTATCCGGATAACGTCGTGTATTGATATCAGTCGGAGCAGAATTGATGTCATTTTTAGACCCTTACATTAAATTGAAATAGAGCACTGGGAATTTTTTAAAACGGGGTATTTTCTTTGCATACCAATCTTCATTTTACATATTCACTCATCCTAGCGTTCACTTGCCCAACAACGAAGGAAATCTTATCTTCACCATAATATTATCTCAATTCACTATGAACAAGAACTATACTGTCTCATTCTGGAGGTTGTGCCTACTACCTATGAGGCTTTTACAAGAACAATGCCATGCAGGTTCATATGGCAACAACCACACCCTCACGGGCATCTTCAGCAGCTCCGGGAATTTTAGCAGGCCTTCAGCTCGTCGAAATTACCTCCCGCAACCTACTCGGGCGACCTTCCGAACTAACGCCCTGCTCAAACTTCTACTCAATCTACCATAAGCTAACGGTCCGCGGTCATATCGTCCGAACCAGTACCGCCTCTCCTTGCGGTAGCAACTGCCAACTCGTGTTAGAGTCCGAACTAGACATTACATCCTCTCGCGCTTCCGCTCCTGCTCCTGTTTCTGCCGAAACTACACCTATCGATATGGTAGGGCAAACCCCTTCTTCCACCAACCCCGAATTTCCCTCTCTAGGCCCCATCGCCGCTTCGCGTTCTATCTCCGGCTTAGAGATCCCTGAATTCGTTACCTTCGCCAGCTGGGCATGCCCCTTCTGCGCCGAAGCCACGGCGCAGCACCACTACGTTCCAGCCCGCGGCGCCGCAACCGAGTGCGTTGTAGACGAGCACTTGGAGCGGCTGGGCGAGGAGAAGTTGTCCGAAGAAGCGCGGGCGATATTGGATAGGCAGTTAGATGTGGCAGTAGACAAGATGGTGGGGCAGAAGGAGGATGTGTGGGAGCAGGCGCGGGATGAGGAGCGTGAGGGCCTGCTTAGTCAGGGAAGGCGGTGTTTTGATCCGATGGATGTCAGATTCTCGTTCGGAGATCAGTAGATGGATCCGGGTCGTTCAATTTGTTGCTTATACCCGGAGTAATAACCCTTCGTGTTACCTCTTGATTAGTCCTAGAGGTTATAAAGCTCTCGGGCAGCATTATTACTGTTTCATAGTCTGGAAAGGTATTCGAAGCTTAGGACTGCTTGGATATCCTCGGCATCCTATCTCTATGGGCCTATGCGCTGCCTTGAGACGTTGGATAGCTCCTGGATGTATTGATATGGATGGTATAATTCTTTGTTTAAATAGAGCACTGAATAATTTCAGCATCTGGCTTTGTGCTCGCAGGGGATTAACTTCGGAAAATGCTAGAAAAAGTTAGAAAGAACGCGAACAGTTACGTTGATTGAAAAAGAATATTATGGGACTGGTGCGTTCAATATACCGTCATCCGGACTCAACATTAGACACCAATTCCTCAAATCTTCCACATAACTGCCACAGGAGTCGCTACGTAACATGCTAAGCAGTCAGCGCTATTGCCACAATAAGACCTCGCGCTTTGTGTACAGACGCAACAGCGTCAGATTATTCCAACCATGCCTGCAGCCATCGTGCCAGAGCTGTAGGATCTATCACTCCAGCCTCCTATTGCCGTCATTATCTATATCACCAGTATCAAATTTACACCTCCCTTCGTCAATCATTCGCACATCGCTTACCCGTAAAGTCTCTAGAGCTTCAATACAGCAGCATCTAGCATGTTCTTCCTCTTGTGAAGATCAGAGCCAGGCCTCGAGTCCGCGGTTCCGTCATCGGCTGGCGCTCTTGTTCCGGACGAAGCGGGGGAAGCAGCGTTTTAGGAAGCTGGTTAATATAACAAAGGGGCGGGACAGCCGGAAGATGTTTCTAGTAATTACCCACGAGGGAATATTAAGAACTAGATGGGAGGGTGAGAAGGAGTGGAGAAGAAGGGAAAGGATGAAGATGCGGAATTTAAGTCTTGGAAAGGATCAATAGCGGGGAGAAGCGGCTGCACAAGCAATTGATGCGGAACTTAAAACGACTGTCACGTAGTAGACATACGAAAATGATTGCAGTTGGTATCAACTTAATTAACTAAAATGTGCTACGTGCCATGATAAATTTTTCACGACGGCGATAATATGCTGCTTGCTGCGTATGATGGAATGGGAGATTATGAAACGATAACATTCGGATTAAGCAGGATGGGCTTGATATCTCCTGCTTACCGGTCTCGAATTTTCCTCAAATAGGTGGTCTCACACCTGGGCTGTGTTAAGACGCAGGGCTCCGATCTTCAAGAGACTGGAGTACTCGTGTGAGGGATATCCCAATACTCACTACTAGATCCGCAAAGCCTTCCTTGCTCCTGCAAGCTGAACTGTTGTAAGTGGTTCAGAATTCCAGAAATATTTACACGAAGCATTGATTCCAATGCCCTCCATTTCGAGCGAATGCCATACTGTCTATAAAAGCACTAAGCTTGCAGCGCCCATGCTTGTCACCGCCGCAGTATTTCAGCGGAAGGACACGATCATTGACGATGACACGGACAAACTCTTCATCGTCACCAGAGCATGTCATTTTCTCGAAATATGCTCTAGCCGCAAAAGGAACGGTCCATGAAGCTGAATAGCCGTTGGTATCTTTGATATTTTCTAGCGTGGTGTTGGATAGAGGAACTGTATCATTATAAAACCCGAAGGCGCTGAAGATACTGGTCATATCATTGTCGTGACTGAAGTCAGCATATATCTTCCTGTCCAATGGGAATGTCTCCTCATTAAAATCTAGAGTGTGGTTTGTGCAGGTATCATCCTGTACTGGCTTGCCGGTCATACGAGAAACGAGTTCGTTAACAAAGCCCACACCTTGGGTAGCCCCGAGCGGATTGCCGTCCGCGTATCCGTAGTATTTCCCTAGCGACTGGAAATAGTCATATTGTTGCCACTCTTTCTTGCTAAAGAGGTTACAAAATCGGGACATTTTGGCTGTGGGATGTGCGACTGTTTCGAATGGACAGAGATCCATTAGAAAGACAGTTTCTGATTGCGTAAGATTTGCTCCGACAAGCTTCTCATTAATTCGTGTTTGTATTGATGGAATGAATATCTCTAGCCAGGCATTTTGCGCAGCGCTGCCAACAATGGATGCGGGGCCTCGCTCGAATGCTGTGCAGAGACCGTGGCTCAATGTATTATTCGAACCTTCAGCTTCGCTAATAATGACCATATTAGATGAAAGATTCTCGTCGCCCTTAGCTTGAGCAAAGCCTTCGAGCCACTTTTTTGCTGATTCGACGACGCGGGTTTGCCCCGATGATCGTATGAAAGGTTGATGTTGGCTTGCAAGAGGTTCGTAGTATCGGTAGAATCGAGTTCCAGAGTTAACCATTTGCTGCTGCCCAGCAGTCGTAAGTTGGTCTGCGCCTAGCGTATACTCGTAGTCTTTTAAGAAGGCAAACTCGTCGGGATAGTTATCGACAGACTGCTGTATCTTATTGATTGTGTAATTATACCATATGGTTTTTCCGGCAGTAGGGTCGCGGCCTCCATGGCGAGAGAGTATTTGGGCGAAAGTGATAGAGCAACCTTTCGGGGGTTCAGGAGGAATTTCCGAAGGAACACTGAAGTAGAGGGAGTATTGGCCCCAGAAGTGGGATACTTCAGGACTGCAGCGGTAGCCATGATCGATTGAGTCGCAAGGCTTGGAAACGATGACGGAGTCCGCTCTTTACACAAAATTAGTACGAAGCACGAATATTCTATAATAGATTAATTAGGTTACCTTAAAAACTCGTATACAATGAATACGCCTGCAGTCAGAACTATCACCCACGCTAAGATACCAGTACGCGGGGATCTAAAAGTTTTCGGAGGAGATGCCGGCTCGTTCTCATCCAGTGGCAGCCGGACGTACCGCTGGCGACGTGAGCCCACTGTTCGGTTCCAGAGACGAGCCATATCTAGAGGCTTTGATGCGGAGCGTGCGTGAAATGGTTGGAGGGTTTCTGCGAAGGATATTACACCGTGGTTTTCACCGAAGGCGGTATATCATATTGCGCGATCGGATTCGCTCTGTAGTAAACCCTCAAGTGTAGCGAGTAAGAACCCCTTCCGCGGATTATTGCAGGAAAAACGTGTAGTAGAGGCTACGGCGTGGGCGATGTTTAGGGCGGATTTAAGAGGGCGGTTTGACGTGGCTAAGGGCTTATCTCAGTAAGCGACTCAGACGGCAAGG
>KV749638.1:0-23510 GCA_001692915.1 Glonium stellatum
GGTGGGTGGGTGGGTGAGTGAGTGAGCGAGCGTGGCCGCCTTGCTGCGTTGCTATGCTGGCTCTCAGCTGAGGTGAGGGCATGCTGGATGACTGGCGTTCCTTTTTTTTTGCAATAAGCAGGTGGCAGAATAGGGCAGTAGGTAGTTGGTAGTTTGGGTTGCTCGGATAGGGAAGACGTTTGGGGTTTCGGATTTTGGAACAGGGAAAATTAAAAATGTCACTGTTGGGTTTGCTGGGACAATCTCGGGAGAGGGTTCGTCGACGCTGATGGATGGTTCGGCTGCGCGGCCTTCTTTGGGAAGGGGGATGGTTCAGGGGAGAAGTTGTGAAGGATGCGGTGGGTGACATTTCTCGTAAAGTCTAAATTCAGGATTTCCTTTGGAAATGACTATGATTATGATGCTGATGCTACGTATCCATACGGATGTACTGGGCCCGTATTAGTATTGATGTCATACCTTGTAATACGCCCCGAAGTTCTGAAGTATGATTATGATAAAACAGCAAAATAGTCCTTGTGGAAAAGAACATACCCACTTTTGAGTCGTTTTAGGACACAGCCGTGAAACTCCTAGGCGACAGTATAAATCAGGGAAAGAATGTATAAATAACACTGCAACATAGATAGCAACAACTTTTAGCCCATCAAAAATCACCGCTCATTAAAGCACATAAATATAGTCAGATCAAATCAGAATCAGCCAATCACAACCCTAGGCCAATCCTCCTCCAACATCCCCAAACATCTTGGCACAGAGTCAAAAAATCATCATCTTCAATGTGTTGCATCATCCAGTCATTTATTACCGTTCTTCTCTCGTCAGCCGGCCGAGCGGCATAGGCTGTTAGGTTTCCAGTCTCGGCCGATGCTACTTCGGCTGAGATCTGTGCGACGATTCGGTCGAGATATACCGTCTCAGATTGGCCAACCGTCGCACGAGAAGTGCTGAATCCTAATGTAGAAGAAGATTGGAGATCCGAAGATGTAGAGAAATTCTGTTTGTCCAAGCCTCTCGAACTGTTCGAAACAGGCGGGGGGACTTGTTGACTATTGGGATTACTATTACCAACACTATTTAAATGACCTGCTTGTTGTTGATTATTGTGACTATTAGTATGCTGGTGGTGCGTTATGGTCGGTCGTGCCGCTCTTGCAACATCAACCACGAAATTCGGTTTAGGTAGGGCAGGGAGGTCAGCAGTTGAACTTGATGGCCTACTTGAATTCTCAATTGGTGCTACTCTGGTCTTTTGCGCAGTGGAGCTCCTTTGAAATGGCAACTCGCGTCTAGGGGGAATAAGCTGGGTAAGAGCATCTACCGTCTGAGATCTAGGTGCTGTCCACGGTCTCTGACTAGATATAGCCTCGTTTTCGGTGATCGTCTGCAGATTAGAGTATTGAGTTCGTGCTATCGAAGCTGTAGAGTTAGCCATTCTTTCGACAGAATTCGATGCTGAAGATGATAGCGTTAATGGCAGGACTGGGGTCCTTCCCGCGTTCTCATAGCGTTGCTGCTGACCCTGAATAAAGTGCACGGAGCTAACTCGCCCACTAGCATCTGAGGATGAAGAAGGCCGCACGCTACGGTCAGCCTCTACTATCGCGTGAGAAGGAAGAGTGGAGGACCGATAGACGTGTGAGGGGGATGGCCCAGAAGAAGCATTTTGGTGGTCCCTTGAAGAATATATAAGCTGCTCATTGTTGATTGAGCGTGAATTTTCTACTGGATACTCAGCCGAATGAACATTTCGATACAGCTCGGATCGATCCGTGCACTTTTCATACGTAGTCAACTGTGAAATCTGCAATGGAAGTTGCGTCTGAACTGTTTGAGGTCGCGTGCTCTCTACTGAAGGCATTATATCTGGACCCTGAGAGAAGGATGGTGGAATAGAAGCCTTTTGGTTATTTATTTCAACACCTTGTGTAGAAGTTAATCCTGGCCGACTACTAAATGAGGCCAAGGATGATGCTGGATAGGGTGGTCCCGCATTTTCAGTATTAGTATATGTCGTGGATTTAGATGGTGGAACACTATGAGCGATTCGGCAGCCCATTTCAATAAGCAGATCATAAACGATTTTGAAGTCGTTGTCGGAAGTAAATTTTAACTGGAGTCTTAGGACCTGGACATAGTAAGAGAAAGAGCCAAACAAAAGAGAAAGGCTCTACGCACTTTGCTGTCAGGTAAATTACACCTGACGGCCAGTAAGGGGCACCGTACAAGAACCGATATGGGGAGTTGCTCATTACGAATTTCGAGACCGTATTTCCGCATTGATTCAACGACGTCGACTGCATTCTTGATCTTTTCTTCAACATCAACCGATTCCTGAGGATGAAAGAGATGAGGTTAGAGAAGCAAAAGAAAACAGCAACCAGAGAAGGTGGAAAATCCATAAGGAGCTCTTGGGAAATGGTATGCAATGATCATACCAATGTTTGACTCCCCTGAACGATCTTCATCGTTTTAGAGGACAAACCAGGACCACTGCGGAAAGAATCAAAGACAACAAAGAGATTCTGCGTAGTGTGCTTCCATGAGAACTTCTCAGTCTCACTAGATGCATCAAGAGCATGAGAAAACTTCAATAACGGAAGACTGATAAGACTAGTGGCCATGTCTTCGAGGGGGTGATGGAATGTTCTTCCAGGGTCATATATCCGGAAAGTGCAACTAATTGGTATCAAACACAAATCGTTAGTAAGAGAACATTGATTACGCGGAGTCAGAGCCGAGATAGACTGTCCATTTTGAAGTGTAGCGGTGTCGTGCGGCGAGAGACGACCGGAGGTAAAGAGGAGAAGTTCAAGACATAACAGTGCCAAGACCCTCGGAGGCTGGCTTAATCCGGGTGTGAAATGAAGCTGGGCGCGTCGAGGATGCGACGAATGCAGGCCTCAATACTGTAGACGCTGGTCCATCACCTCTTGAATCCCTCTGCCACGCTTCAAATCCCGAATGCAGCTTGTGCAGGTCCTCTGCTTCTCCGTGCCTGTGCTTGTGTCTCCTTACTGCCCGTTGTGATCGCGTATTGCGTCTGCCATGGCTCCAGCTCGTCAACGCGAGCCCTCAATCGAACGCACAGCGGAATACGATGAGTTTATAGAGAAACTGGAAAAGTACCATGAAAAGCGAGGGTGGGTAATATATCTGCGCATGGCGGGGAATTAGGCGTTGACTTGGCTGGCAGAACTCATTTCGAACGCGAACCCAAAGTCGGCACCAGGCATATTGACCTCCTGCGATTATACAAGCGGGTATGCGAGGAAGGTGGATACGATAAAGTCTCGGATACAAAGGGCAATAAGTTGGCTTGGAGGAGAATTGCTTCCGAATTTCTCCCCGGCAGTTCAAACGTGACAACTCAAGCGTTTATTGTGAAAAGCGCATACTACAAGAACCTCGCGTACGACCATTCATTATCCACCACTTCAGCGTAATCACGAGCTGACACTAGCATAATATGCCCAGCGCCTATGAGATATCAGACGTCTACAAGCGCGACCCTCCCCCTAAAGAAATACTAGAAGATGTGTCGGCAAAGGGCGGCGATCTCTTAAATCGAACTGTTGAGAATTATTTTCGACCAGTGAGTCGCGAAGCTGAAAGTCTAGCAAACGGCCAGGACAAAGAAAGCGACGAGTCGGACCAAGATACACACAAAACCCCTAAGGAAGATAAGATGGAGATTGATGAACCTGGGAGCACGGGTGGCAGAGTCACTCGAGGTAAGTTGTCACTCCACTTGCAATTCACGCGCAACGTTTCAGCGATGAAATACTCGTTGCATCACAACTTTCTCTTCCAAGCGCGACATGTTCCTACTATTTCGACGAATCCTTCACTGACTTACTCTTATTTACTAGCTCTCCGCCACGCACCACCACAGCGAGTCCTCTTTCAACCTGACCTCTCCTCTACTAGACAAACGCGTCAATCTTCTGGCAATATGAACTCCCCAACACCGGGCTCGGGCAATGCGCATGGGCAAACCAATGGCACATATGGTTCCACTGGTGCTGCAATGACTATTGCAAACTACGAACCACGTCCACCGCTGCCTTCTGCTGTAAAACCAGTTGCCACTCCTGGTAATAATCCAGAGCACTTCAGAAACATTCGTAATAGGCTCGCGGCCGCCAGTAGGGCTTCGAGGGGCGTACAGCAGCACAAGGGCATGATGCTTCCAGGCAGTAAGTTCTGCTATCGTTTTTTGGTCACGTTGAATTGCACTCACCATCGATATCCAGCTGGCTTCATGGGCCCTAATATCTACATCCGCGCTCTTCTTGCTCTTCAGTCCAACAATGTAGAAGAAGAAGCATATGCGCTTCACCATTTAGTCAAGATTTCTCATGAACGAGGCGACAAATACCGTTTCGATGGTTTCCCTGGACTCGCTGAGGCACTGATCGTGAAGGTCATTGAAGTAGCCTCCCTCTTCTACGATGTCAAATGGGAAATATCTTACAGAGATGATGAGATGATCCAAGAGACAAATGTGCTAAATGGGTTGACCGGCACGCCAGACTTGCTACGGAAAATACAATCACTCACGGTTATTGACATGCAAGATGACCTACTACCTGAGGACGTCACAGCAGCGTTGGGCAGAGTCCATGAAGCAGGTTTGATACTTCGCAACATGGTCATGCTCGAAGAAAATGCACAATATGTTTCCAAGCTACCTCTTGTTCGGGATTTAGTTGTTATCGCTCTAAACCTTCCTCGGCATTCTACTATAATCGAGCTACAACACTATTCACTCGAGATCGCTGAGCAGCTGACAAAGTACTGGACATTGGATTCTCAGGATCCTCTTTATCGCTCACTACTCGCGCAAGTGGACTCTACCGACCGTGGTCGGATCATAACCTCGCTAAGAGCACTCGGTCGAATATCCATGAATCTAGAGGCGAACAATCGGCTAACTGATGTACCAATCGCAACTCTACAGCAAATCTGTGATTGGCTGTTGATTGAGGATGAAGAACTAAGAAACGCTTGTCTCGACTTTCTCTATCAATATACTGCTGTAATTGATAATGTGGAAATTCTCATCAATAGCGTCAATTTGGAAGGCTTAGTAAACCAACTCGTCCGGTTACTTCTCTACAATGCGCACACCGAAGAGCTTCGAGGGAGGACGAAACCTCCCGCAAAATCAGCTCCTACCCCAGAAACTGCGCCAAAGCTATCGTCCGCTATCATCGAGCAGCTTGTAGCTCTCGAGGAACCAGAGCGTAGTTCGCAATGGTATGACGACCTTTACACTTATTTACATATTTTCCTGACTTATCTTTTAGGCTGCGGACCTGTTTCGAAGAAGACCCAGCAGGCGAAATCACGCAGATTGCTTTGTGGGGCGCGTACAACCAAGCGTTTAACGACGTAATGCAGGCACAGCCCCACCACAAAATGCTTATGCCCGCTAAGGACTTTATCACAAATGTATCTTCGACCTTCCCTGGAGCCACAGCCCAGGTCCTTCAAATCAGCGCCACTCAACAGAAATACACTATTCGCGGCATTCGACCGCGCTCCGTTCCGGTCGATCCCATTGGTCGCCGTCCTTATATGCGGTGCCAGTGGCAAGCTCCAGCTCTCCTCAATGGTCACGCCGACACGAAACATTCCGCTGCCATCACAGAATGTGGCGAATATGCTCCCACCGCTAAGCAGATGTGGGAGCACGTCCTTTCCGCACATCTTAAAGTGCCACGTGACGACACGGGCAAGTGGCTCCTAGAAACCAAGCCAGACATCAGTATGACAAACGGCGAAGCCACATCCCCGACCCTTCGCTATAACTGCCACTGGGGCGGCTGCAAGCACTTCGACGCCGTGACTGGCTCGGCTTCCGTATACGAAGTCGGCCAGCACATCAAAACACATCTCCCGGATGCGTCCAGCAAGAGCGCCCAGCGCCAGAAGCACAACCGCACCCCGTCCAACTCGACGTTCCTAGCGGGCTCGGGGCAGCTGAACTACGCGCAGATGCAGCCTATGGGCATGGGCCTAGGACTGTCGAACTCACAGCCGCAGCCTCCGCTCAAGTGGATGAACACGGCGACGGATGAGCGGAACGACGCTGCTGGCTTGCCGCTCGCGAGCGTGCTTGTGCTGAGGAATCTGGCTAGACAAATGGCGAAGCTGGAAGGCCCGGCCGAGGCTGTGGATCGCAGGGTCAGCAGTAGTAGCGATGGAAGTATCCAGGGGGAAGAAAGCGACACTTGGGTCAAGAGAGTGTTCGCACCGGTCAAGGACCAGCTGTACTTTGTTATGGCTCACAACACCACACTGAGGGAGTACATGGTTAGCCTGAATAAGGCTATTGCAGCTGGAGGCGGATGAGTTTGTTGAGGCAGTGGATGATATAAAGACGGTATATTAGCTACTTGTGGGCTACTAGGTTTCGGCAAATTTGTTCGAATTCCCCGGTGTACGATATAATTTGCTCTGGCGTTTTGAGGCTGGCGTCCGAGAAGGAAACGGGCAAGGACAATTCTCGTCTGGTCGCAGAGATACCTAGGTGTTAAGGCGGTATTTCAAGGCTAGGTTTGGCCAACAGTCTTTCTAATTGAGGTTTACTCTTTATAAAAAGTACTACGGATTTTTACCGAAATAGTGATACATACCAATGTGAAACCCAAAATACAATGAAAGCTTCCATTTAAGGGAATCCCGCGTCTTTATTTCAATCTACGCTCTATGATAAAGTTAAAGTCTACAGAAAATATTTACATTTAGTAGAGTTCAAACGCCTGTGGGTCTCGCGCCCACGAAGGTTTGCTCGCTCTCCGGTTAGAACCATATCCACCCCCGAGAATATATATGACAACCCCCTCAACCTTCTAGCATAGCCTTTATAGGAATAGGGTAAGCGCATGCTCTCTTAGAAGAGTAGTAAATTTGCGATGTATATCGCGAATGTGGATTGACCACATAGAAATAATTAGCATTCTATATAGTGTTTAGTATGTAGAACGCCTAAGCTCTATCGTACTTAGTCAGCATCTAATGCAAAGAATTCCCAAAATGGACTGTTCTAGACATGCGTAAACGTCCTTCAGCAATCAACTGTGCTATTTCCCCTTCTAGTTACCGTGGGTTCGTGAATATCATATTCAATTAGCCGTGAAATAGTGCTGGTGATGCATTCAAGTTAATGGACGGTAGATTAATATTCAGTGTTAAAAGGATCTCAATACGGACTTCTTGACTATAAATGCCTTAACTAACCACCATATCCCTTCCAGATCCGTGGCAGGTAAAAACAACAAGGAGCTTATAGTACAAATGATCATATTTGCGGCATCCACAATTGGCCTCCTGCTCAGACTTATAACCACAGGAGTTCCAGCCTAGATGGAGAGATCAATATATCCGTCTCATTACTACATATAAAGCAGAAACATAGACTAGATAACAAGCTTCAAAAGATCTTGTTTATGTCGCCGTTCTTGCATATTGATCACGGCTTAAGCTTTAGAAATATATCAGATAATCGATGTAGCCCGTCATAATATACCCATAGATAAGATAATAATGTAATAGGCTTCTATTATCTTCTTACCCGGAGAACTAACGTTAGCGATACATTTGGAATAATAACTCACTTAACGAAATAATATTACCCGTAGAGGGTTGTAATAGTAGGAAATTCTCAACCATAGAATAATCGAAATCATGAAGAAAATTGCTGCTGTGTATAAGTGTGTCGGTAGAAATAGCTCTGAATTGAAAGTCTGACTACTTTTTCTTACGACCTTTTCATCCTGGGTAGCATCTAAACAAGGCTCCTTCTCAAGTCCCTCATCGGAAGTGATCCTAAGCAAGGAAGTTAAATTCGAATTCCTATACTATTTGAGGTTCGCAACCAGGAAAGATGGGCCGTGAAGTTTCTGGAAACAGAGATTTGATGAAATGTAAGCCGCGCAAACCAGATAGGCTCAACAGCCGTGATTAGCTTGGGCTAAGTCACGCTACGGATAATTGAGAAGAGGGTAGATGCCGGGCTAGATGCCGGGCGACCAAAAATTGTACGTACAAGCGTAGCTAAAGAGCTTGCGGGGTTGAGATTCGAATATGTCATGGCTTCACGACAAAGCAAATTCTTCAAGGTCTTCTCTCTCCCATTCGGGGCACCATGCCTGTCCCTCCATAGCATTATTCACAATTGCCGGGCTGATAAGTTGCGTCGAAGAATGGCTGCGGCGAATTATTAGGGGTGACCGCACGCCAGCGATAAGCACGACCGTGTCGCCAATCCGTGCTTTACAAGACCCAATCCCCATCGTTTTGGACACGGTCTTAATTATCGGGAAATAATCTAAGCTGAATTCAGTTTGCAAAATATTCGTCGTAAAGAAAATTCTCCCAGTCTTAGCTAGACTATTGCATATTGCAATTTGAGTGCACAAGATCTCCTGGGTGGAAGAAGAATCAGAGGTGAAGGCGCGAAACCAACGGCCAGAACCAAAGCTAGGCTTTGAATCTTTACTTTTGAGATGCGAGAGAACCTTCGCCGGATCCTCCCCACGCATCAAATTAAGAAATTTTATCCAGGAAGTTAATTGACGGCGACTAATACACTGAAATAGGCCAAAATCGTTCGTTCGATTCAAAATTGGCAAACTAATACTTTCAGGTAAGGTTTTATCACGAAAGACATCCCAGAATTCTAGCATAGTTCGAAGGTTTTCAAGATGAAGATCCCTCTGGCTCATGTCGTAGGCATTCCATGTCGCGCGGAACTTGAAGCAATTGGCAATGGTACAGAGCTGACGGCCATGAACAATGAGAACATTGTCGTTCCCCGGATCCCATCTCCAATAACATCGCGAACCAGGGGTAGTATTTTTGGGTTGATATCCGGAAAGAGAGGGGTTTAGCCAGAAGGATTCAAACTCTGCAGCCCAATTTGGCACCCAGGATGGATGTCCAGGGAAGCTGTGCAGGGCTGCTGGTAGCAACAGCTGAAGGGAGCCAGTCAATTTGATTAAATGAATGGACAACTGCTTGTAGATTTGTTCCAATAAGAGTGTATTATCTGGAGCTGGAAGCTCAATCTCCGATAGTCTTTGCAGGATAGCATGCAATCCAAAAGCTTTGTCTTTCTTGTCTTCCGACTTTCGTGTACAAATTCCATTGACCAGGTCTACTTTCGGGTCCCCTCCCCGTAGAAGTGGATTTAGTTTGCAAAATTTGCGTAATTTAAATATGATAAAATTAAAGAAGGACATGAAGAAGATGATTACTGCAACAATAAGGCCGTAAATAAGATCCAAGGTGTGGTATGGTACTTGCTGCTGGAGTCTTAGTGATAGGTCGGCAGCTGTCGAAGCTGCTGAACTAGCAGCGTCACAAGCATCTGCACACGCTGATATTCCAGATACTTCACAAGCTACTGCGCATGCCACTGCGCTAGATAGTGCTTCTGTAGCCGCGCCAACCACCAAGCTTGTGACTGTGCTGGACACTACTCGTGTGCCAGAGTAATATCGTTCTGCGATCCAGAATGTGCAGAGTGAAGTGAGCGCGGGCGCGCAAACTAGGGTGACTGCACAAACCAAACGCTGGAAAATTGTGTGCTTTCGACTGACACTGGTGATGAAATTCTGGTATTTTTGTAATTGTGTTGAGTAAGTCTCCGGTAAAGTCGACGTTTGAATATCGTTGGTACCCCAACTGGCAGTTGATGTAATGTGATCCCTGCTTAAAGCGACTTCTGCCCATGTATTTAAAGTGCTGATTATAGGATTCCCGTCTAGTGGATAGTTGGTCCCAGAGTACTCAAGGAAGGTGATGCTCAATGCAAATCGAGACCACGGAAGGTGGCAGTCGCCACAAACTACAACTGGGTTGGAAGCAAGCAGTATCTCCTGGTAAGTCCAAATTCTCTTAATCCATTCCCTGTCCAAAAGGACATTTAGATCGTCATAAGAAACACATTCTATTGCAGGATTTTGTATAATGGGTAAACGGTTTAGATGTCGTGACAACCAGTTCGGACCTTAAGTTTTATTGTATTAGCAAAGGCAGGTGCAAGCTAGTTTTAGTGTAGAGTATGAGAGCTTACTGCAATTCAATGATGGAAATGGATTCGTCGTTAAACTTATGCTTGCTGCACAAGAAGCCCAAGTCGCGGCCCAGATGCGTGGTTTTGGCAATTCATCCTCAGTCAACTCACCCTTGGAGAAAAAGTATTTCATATATCCAGCAGTTTCTAGATATGTCATAGCTCTGTTGGTTGCGGCATCGGCATCGCCGAGCCAGACGTACACGGTCTTGGCGTTAGAGTATATGTCTCCCATCAGTGGTATCTGCATCATCTTCTCGCCTTCGTCGTCTTGGTTAATACAAATAGCATCGACCCAGATGGTGAACTCTCCAAGTTTCTTTCTCAAGTGCTCTAAAGCTGAATGGCAATTTTGCATTATAGCAAGTGTGGATGCCCCGCAGGTTATGAAATTGGTTCCAGCAGCTTTTGTTCCCCAGACGTATGTTAATGCTGCGAACGGAGGACACCTCTCCGAGGCAAGGTCGACAACTTGAAGATCACAGCGGATCGTATCACGATCATCTCCGGGACTTGAGGGAGCATGAACATGAAGGAGGCGGATGCATTTTGACACCGGCGGGAGGGGTAAGTAGTGATACGAATTAGACGCGTTGCTGTTCTCCGGAATCGCTATTGTGGTAGCCATCATGTGAGAGCGATAGATGTAAGGGGGAGGTGGTAAAGCTAAATCGCCGGGTTGGGGATATATAGTCTTTTCATCTGTAATCTCCCTCTTCGTATTCTTAGCTTTAGTATTCGATCCTATAGATTGCATGATTGACCGGTCGGCTGGTTCTAGAAAGGGGCTACGGCGTGCTCAATAATTGAGATCGACCACAGAGGCCGCCACCAAATAGCTGGAGGACCTTGCTTTTCAGCGCTATGCTGACGCCCCTCTCAGCATACTTGTCCATTGTAGAAAGAGGATTATTGTGAAATTCAATGATCCCGGGCTTGTAGGCATGTTAGGACGTAGAATAGACGAGGCGATGCGAAGGGGTAATTGGAAGTTGATGGGAAAACGGTGTATTGATAGTTCGCGTTTGGAAATACGGGATTTGTCCGACCAGAGCGTGCTATGTCTAATCGCGTAATCTACATGTTCCGATGGTGCAACTTTAAGTAAATCACAAATTCTACAGAGGCGGAATATTATACTGTTTTCGTTGGCATATTTATTCTCTTAGTTATATGCTTTGAAATGCTGTTGCACTAGTTTGAAAGTTACGCGATTGTTTACTAAAGAACAAAATACTAGCGTTACCTACGAGTATACATGCATAACGCGTCGCGAGGCGCGGCACTAACTTGCAGTGGATGACTTAGTCGGCGACTTAAGCGAGAGTCATATTTAAGTAGCCTCGTCTAGATAATGAATGAAAACATATCAAGCCTCTCTGATAACCTTCACCCTAACCCTTACTAGTCGTCAGCGGTTTACTCCAACTTATGGATCCCTGCTTCTCGCAACTGGATGCATACCAACTCAAGCTGGCTACCAGGTACCTGTGCGGCTGAAGGTTAAAGAAAGGAAGAAACGCCGGCTTTGACCTTATTCATCGGACGCAGTTGTGCTATATTAACGGAGATACTCAGTCACGTACTCTGCACCTTGATTCTAACTTAACTGACGCGGCCTGACTGGCGAGATAAACAGGCGCTTTGGGTGCCAGAGCAAAAGGGTCCCGGGACTTTAGGGAATGCATATTTTTATCTCCGCTGTCTCTAGTCAACTAGCCACACCTACTTTTATTCTACTATTGCTCATGCCGAATCCAGCCGGTAAAACAGTGATTTCGAGCGCTTCAGCCACGAACCCGGCAATGTCATCTTTGAAATTAATAACGAATGAAGCAGGAATACGACATTTTGACGCGGGAGGAAAGTGTATATGTTGCAGATTTGACTACCGTAAATTCAGTCTTGAAAATGACAGCTTTGAAAGAGTCTATGATGGCGTTGTCTGGTTGTTCGAGGAAGAGCTTGGTGAGTTCAATCAGTTGAAGGACAGCTGAGCTCTTAATCTTGGCGATTATAACTGCGTTTGAATGCTCGATTTTACATTGTCTTGGTATAACCTATGGCATATAACATGTTATGGAGGGACGTTGCCGTAATCGAACTCAGGTGATGGAAGCCTATATATCTAATAAATACATATTCTTACAGTCGGTATGAATAAGTCAACCGTGTCTATCGTGCAGGACCTCAAAAACGGTATCGTCCGCCAAAGGAACGCCATCCATGCAATTATATATCCATCTGGTTTTAAAATTTTAGTTTTGCGCTTTAATAGGCTTTACACCCTTATGAATGGCCGCGATCCCCCCGGTCAAGTCCTCCCATCCCCTACCTGGCACCAGGAATCCAGCGTCCTTGATCATATCCCTAAACTCTGTCTGACTGGGGAATCTCTCAATACTCTCGACTAGATATTGATAGCTATCCCTGTCTCCAGCTACCAATTGTCCGATCAACGGAATAGCTCCGAAGCTCCAGCGCTTGTATACTGCATCAAATAAGGAATTGTTCACTTTACTGAACTCGAGGCACGCAAACACGCCGCCAGGTTTGAGGACACGGAACGCCTCACGCAAAGCGGCGTCCTTGTTGGTAAAGTTTCGAATGCCGAATGCGACGGTGTAGAGATCAATGCTGTTGCCGGGAATATTCGTAAGGTGTTCCGCATTTGCTTCCACGAATGATAGGCGTGGTGAGCGGGCGTAGGGTGTTTCTAAAGCCCTTTTACGACCCTCCGCCAGCATATCTGGGTTAATATCAGCGACGGTGACGCGAGTGTGGGCGTCATTGTTGATAGTTGAGGCATGATCAAGCATGCGGAAGGCGATATCGCCAGTGCCACCTGCAATATCAAGAATGTTCCAACCCTGGACCGTAGTCGAGGGGGATGTGAGAGGGTTAGAGCCGGGGTTGAGGTTGCGGACGAAGTAATCTTTCCATAGACGATGGATTCCTAGCGACATGAGATCATTCATGGTATCATAGGAAGAGGCGACTGAAGAGAAGACGGCGCCAACTGGAGTATTGTTAGTTATTTATAAGTAGAGCTGGATTTATAAAGTACCTTTCTGCTCCTTCAATGCCTCTGCTATCGTCTCGAATCCAAAGTGTGTTGTTTTTGGCGCATCTTGGCCGGGTGGAGGCGGGGTGTTCTGCTGTTGGGCATTCTGTGCTGAGCAGGAGAGGCAACGGTATGGGTTTCTCCTTGCAGCTAACCGTGCGCCCTGGAAGAATTGATGCCTCGCAAGGAGTTTCGCTGTGGTACCACTCATGTTGAAGCTGCTGGAGAGATAATCGGTGATGCTTGGCAGCGAAAGGTTGACATCTCGTCAGGGTCTAGAGAGGTTTAGTGCAGCGACCAAGGAACGGGCTGACATCGAGGCCCCAAGCGCGTCGAGCTGGATGAGCCGATGCGAACCGGCAACCGAGCCCTTCCACTGATGCTTCCCCGGACTTTATACTCTACGTCCGCCTCTCCTCCAACATGCAACAAAATACACCATGTCTCTACGCTATGGGACTCGCATAATATTACGCCGGAGAGGTCTCTATGCTCCTGCTTACGTTAACACGTCTCAATCTCCTTTATTAGCGCGATCCTGGCAACGATGGAGCTCCGTAGCTGCATCCCCGGCTTCCGAACGGTAGGCTGAAGAGGCTGCATTTGTAGAGGCTTTGGCTGACAAAACTGCTAGGGTACTCTTTCCTGGTGCATTGAACAGTAAATTCACTAATGCCCTTGAATTTACGCGGCCTTCGGCCACGGAGGCTATACCAACCTACCGAGTGATGGACCAATATGGGGTCGTGATAGATGAGCACAGCGGAGTCGACACAACTGATGAGGAAGCTCTGAAATTATACTCGCACATGGTGACATGTGAGTCATGTTGTTTGGTTAAAGCCGCCGGGACTAAAAGAAGCTAACATTCGTTAGTGAGTATCATGGACTTGATCATGTTCGAAGCTCAAAGACAGGGACGGCTGAGTTTTTATATGGTATGTGGCTCATAGCCTTATACCAGCTGCTCCAGGGCTCATATCAATAGGTCTCAGCTGGAGAAGAAGGAATAACCGTTGGTTCCGCTAGTGCTCTTAATCCGTCCGACGTAGTATTTGCCCAGTATCGCGAAACTGGCGTCTTTATACAACGTGGTTTCACACTCGATCAGTTCATGAACCAGCTCTTCTCCAATTGCAAGGATGGGGGTAAGGGACGCAACATGCCTGTTCACTACGGGAGTCGGCAATTGAATATTGTGAGCATACACCTTACACTAGGTACACTCCGTAGGGCTGGAAGCACTGCTGACGATTTTCGCTAAAGCACACCATATCCTCCACCCTCGCGACCCAGATTCCTCACTCAGCCGGCGCTGCGTACGCGCTCAAACTCCAAAACCTTCAGCGCCCTGACCTGCCCCCGCGTATTTCCTGCTGCTATTTTGGTGAAGGCGCTGCTAGCGAAGGGGATTTCCACGGTGCCCTCAATATTGCTGCAACACGTGCTTGCCCAGTTATATTCGTGTGCAGGAACAATGGTTTTGCTATTTCTACACCGACAGCAGATCAATATCGTGGAGACGGTATTGCGAGTCGTGGTGCAGGCTATGGTATTCAGACGATTCGTGTAGATGGAAATGATATTTTTGCTGTTAGGAAAGCCATAAAAGAGGCGCGTCGCCGGGCCCTTGAAGATGGCGGCAAGCCTATCCTAGTCGAAGCTATGGCGTACCGCGTGGGCCATCATAGTACATCGGATGACAGCTACGCATATCGCCAGAAGGTGGAGGTTGAAGATTGGAAGCGACGTGACAACCCCATCACTCGGTTACGTAAGTGGTTGGAGGACCGTGGGCTCTGGGACGAGAACAAGGAGAAGGAGCTGAGGGGTAAAGCTCGAAAAGAAATACTTATAGCGTTTGACAAGGCTGAGAAGGAGAAGAAGCCGGCCTTGAGACATGCGTTCACTGATGTGTGGGAAACACTTACGGAAGAGCAAAAGGCACACATGAACGAATTAAGAAGTGTGATAGAGAGATATCCCGAGGAGTACAACACAGATGAATATGAGGGTGGCTTGGATGGTCTGAAGATCGAGGACAGTAAGTAGACATTGATTGATGCTGTTATTTCAGCATGGTTGGCTTGCGAGCGGGCATTTAAGAAGCAGACTTTGGTTTTAGCGCATCAAGAGCGGCAGCGTTATAGCGCGAGATTAGATTTGTTTCGTTCTATAATTGTATACACCGAGAGAGTATATGAATCGACCAGAGGGTCTTGGATACGTTATTGTCTATCCTAGCCTTTATAATTGGATAAACTCAAGGCCTTAATCCATAAGCAAAACCAAATGTAGCCCTGGAAATAGACAGTTCAATTCAACCTTAGTCCTTATAGCAAACGCAATTTCCTTAGTATTAACCTGTGTACGGCGGAGGGGGGGTTTCAGTCCTAGGGCCATCATATGCGTCAAGTGCGGATTGAGAATCTGAATCTGTCAAGCCAGTTGACCAGCCAACACTAGAACTAGAGGCACCCGCATCAGATATAGGACTCATGACGGTGTGTTCCTTCTTGATATCAGCCGCTGGTGAGATATCTGATCCATGCGCGATGTTGATGCGGAGATATGCAGGCGCATCGGGTTCCTAATGTCCCGTTAGCATCGACGGATTCCTTTTTAGCACCTCCCGAGCGCAAGAGAAAGGAAAGTTTGCCTTACCGTTGCCTTTTCGTCCCTCGAGGCTGGTGCGGGTGGTAAAGGTACCAATGGCTGCTGTAATCTTTCCATCTCTTCCCTATCCCTCTCCCTCTTCTCCCAATCCTCCAACTTCTCAGCTATCACCTCCCCATCTCCCATCCTCCCTACCAAACTCCCCCGCTCCCACTTCCCATTCATCAGCCGCATGCCTTTAAATACCGTTCTTTCAAGCCGGCAGTTAATCACTTCGCAGCCATCCAACCTACTTCTTTCCATCCAACTCGCTTCTATTCTACAGTCATTCAGCACGCTGCGCTCTGCCCGAGTATTCTTCTCAACTGTGCACCTGTTTAGCTGAGACCGGCCTACATAGCTCTTATCTCGCACAGTGCAGTCAGACGCGGAGCTGCGCTCGGCGACGCTGCTGCCCGAAAATGAGCAGTTCGAAACTCTGGAGCGGTCCAGCCGACTGCTCTCTACCATGCCCTCCGAACCGTCAACACTGCTTCTCTCTAGATGTGCGCGGATTACAGTGGCATTCTGCACGGCTGATCGGTCGATGTAGCAGTCGGTGACCAACGACTCAGAGAGACTGCTACGTTCAATTTGTGACTTCCCCTGCTTGGAACTAAAGGCGGGGGCAGGAGTTGGGGCGGATGAGGCTATGAGCGTGGTGTCAGACAGCCTGGAGCGGCTGATCTGGGTGGAGTCAGTGAGAGACTCAAAGTGGCAGTTGGAAATGACAGATCTCTCGATGCGAGGGTGCGAGTCCCAACCGTTAGAAACGACAGTGAGCGCATTTATGGTGGAACTTTTGGCTTTGGGAATTGTAGACATGGCTAGATACTGATACAAATATACGATGCTGTAGAAGATGTCCTCAGTGCGAAGACTTTGAATGTAGGAGCTATTAACAAAGAAATTGCTAGTGAATAATATATCTCGGCGTAGGTTGTGCCTCCTTTATCAATCAGATTATGTGGCCGTTAAGCAAGGCCCTGTTAGCTCAAGAGGCTTTGTTGATGCCTGACGAAGCTCCGCCGCATCGCTCGTATTTGTCTGGTTTGGTGGAGGAGGGGCATTGGCTCATGCAGAGCTGGGATCACTCAACGGCGCTGGATTCGTAACTGTGGTGCGTCAGCTCCACAGCCCACGCGCGGCCGGTCGGAACCGCCGTCTTAGCTCTAACTTGGCCCCAACTTAATTCGAACTCCCAGCTCCTGCTAACTTGCCCACGCAGACAGGCTTCCAACCGTTTTTGGAAAATGAATCCTCAAACTAATGGATCCTCATCTCAAATTCCTTTTCCCTCGGGGATCTGCATATTAATTGTTCATAAGAGCAAGCACATTCCTAACCATCTCTACCCAAAATATCTCGTTCTCTAATGCGATACAGCAAAGTTTGGTAGAATTCAAATTGCACATGGGGCTTCTACTGCGAAGCCGTAATGGTCGGCTATAGACGTAGGAATATCACTATTATCCTCCACGTGGTCATCTTCAAAATACTCAATAATACGACTTTATACCTCGAATCGGAGCGGGAACGGGAATTTGGTGCAGTATAGGCATCCGGGACAGTCCCTCCGGGGCGTAACAGCATAGTTACGCGCGAGCGTGATGTCAAAGACGGCGTCCTTTTGGACATTTTTCGCAGCCGGTTTCTTCGGATCCGTTTCGGTGATCTTGTAGGGTGTCACTTTACTCCAATGGACACGGAATAAACTGCGGAGTTCAGTGACCGAGGGAAGGTCATTGCCGGCAGCTTTATGCTCGGCTAAGAGGCAAGCTATCATACCGGATATAAGCAGCGTAGCTGGCAGAGTTAGTTTGAAGGCATTGGAACGAGAATGACGGCGCGAATATTTTACCGAAAGATGCGCCGGACCAGATACTCTTAGTCAATGGTGGAGTGTCCTTTAGCTTTTGAACATACCCGTCACGTGGAAGGCCCACACCAGGAGCATAAAGGTCGACGACGTTAGAATAGTCGGCGTCCCAACCCGGCAAACGAAACAATTAGGCTGGTATATATATACAGCTGCCGAAGTTGCTCGTTTCGGAGAGCTCCTCGTTTCTATCCACATTCCCAACAGTGATCAGGTAAACCTTACCAGTCGGTGAGAGAGATCGACCTTTGGAGAGATTAATCTGCGTGAATAAGTTGTTCGTGTCAGCCACAGATATCTTTCTAATAAAAGCGTAGTTGAGTTAACGTACCCCATGATTAGCCGCAGCAACGACCACTATACAGCTTTTGGCGACTTTACAGAGCGACTCCTCAAACGAGGTTATACTAGCCTTCCCCTTAGTAGTCGAGGTATCTATTGCCCAAGAGCAATTTACGACCCTAGGGATATCTGGCTGATCGTCAACCGCTTTCAAAACATCTTCGAAAGCAATGATGGCTTTGCTTGCAACAGGGACCGACTTGATTATTAGTTTGTTGTTCTTGTCGAAGCCCGAGACTCTATCAGTGACTTTGTGGACTGAGATCGTAGCCTTTGGTGCAGCTCCTAAGGTCTTTCCAGCAACCAGCAGAGCTACGACATAACCATGAAGTCTGTCGCTTTTTTCATCACTCGCATGGATCACCCTGTCCTTGATTTCTCCCCAAAGACCTGTTAGACACCAAAGAGACTTCCGCAGGTGTTGGATGGGATTAACTTACTTCTGTCAGTGTGGTGTAAACGTAAGGATCCGCGACGGGAGTGAACCCGTCATCAAGGATATGGATTACGACACCTTAGCCCCCAAGGGTTGAGTGAGAGTACTTATATGCCTTGTCCGTGAATCCGGAAACCACTCCCAGACCCCAATTTGTAGTGACGTCGGTGACATTGACTGCCATTTGCATGGTAATATCACCTTCCACCACAATCTAAGAAAAGGATGAGTATTGTAGTCTTTTACGGCTTCGTAGTCTACATACATCTGGTTGAGCTTTTATCCATTTCTCAACTGTAGGATGAAATTTCCCAGTGTAGCCTTCCATTGCTCTAGTGAACATCCTAGTTACTCCGGGATACTTCGTCGTGCCCTCGGAGGGATATTTGCTGCATTGCGTTTTCAAATTATCTAAATAGGTTTTTTGAGCCGCTGCTCCGACAGAAGCAAGAAACCTGACAATTAAAGTGTTTGGAATTAGCTGTGAGGGCACTGGCGGCTCTGTGTCGGCGAGTCCAGGATCTTCCATTGCAATTTATTTAGGGCTAATTATGTACAGGGAGTGGTGAGAAATGGTTTGGTGATGCAGAGTACAATACAGGTCTTAAAGGCTAAGAAGATTGTAGAGATGTGAGGGAACGAGCTCAGAAGGAAGAGAACCGCTAAGTTCATGTCTCTAAGAATAAGAGTTTCTGCTGAGTTTAGTCCACTGCTAGATGCTCGCATTCGGAACTTCAGACTTCAGTGGAATATGCAGATGAAGTCTGGAGCTAAATCGGCTCTATTCTTTGCTGTTGAATTGGCAGAGGGACAGCAACGGGATATCTTAAACTTGCCGTAACCTCATCTAGGACACGCCTGCAGCGCGGTATCTGCAATAAGTCACAACTTAACGATGAGTTAGCGAAGCTGAACTAGCGAAACCCTCTTTGTCTGTGAAAGCTATGCGGAGCTTGGCTTAAGCGGCTTGACCTACATCGGCACGAATGCAAGTTGGTCGGATCCGGGCTTGCAGACTTTCCAATTCTTCGTCTGCAAGACGATAAACGTACACGGTCTGGATTGCTGAGATGCAATTCAACCCCACTCTGCAGCCCGCATTTAGCAGATTTTCAGCCACGACTCAAAGTAGGACTGAATATCATCGATTCATTGCAGGGAAGGGAGAAGAGATCTTTGGAATTACTTGAAGAGCCCACGGACGTGTGGGCTACCCTAGATTAAGTAAATCAAATAAAAGTGGGCTTTGGATAATTGGCATAATATTAACGTCTTTGCAGTCGCCTCTCGACGGGATCAGCCGCTGCAGTAAGGCCAGCGCCATATGTCATGAGTGGAACTCGATGTTGGCCTAACTGAAATTTTGACGTGGGAGTGCAGTAGTCCATCTTGCTGGGGTAATAATAGGTGATAATGTTTGTGGTTCAGCTGCGCCTGCATCTGCTAGTCTCAGTCAAACAGCTCCGCCAATATTGTGGCGCTGCTGCACTCAAGGCCCGTTAAGGGCAGGAAGCCAAGCGCACCACATTATCCGCAGCCCTTCCAATCTCATCAATCAATGGAAAGCCCCAGAGGCGCACCATACTTCATTTTATCCGTAGATTTTAATGCACCTTAGGCGTTCATTTTAGTACATCTTGGCCCTAGTTTCAGCGCTGTTGTGGGGTGACATTTTGGTACATTTTAGGGTGTCTCATTTTGAGACTTTTATTGCACTTTAAAACGCCCGTATTATATTTTTAAGCTACTAAAGTTTGGCCTATCTTTCGTCATACTTACTTCACAGTCTCCTTTGGCTCTGGCTCTACTCTGGCTCTATCCGCGCCTCTACTCTAGCTATCTACGCCTCCGCCCGCGCCTCTGGCTCTGGCTCTATTTTTACCTCTGTATCTGCCTCCGCTTCATCTCTGTTTGTATTATTTTATCTGCTCTTGTATTAGCTATGGATAGAAAAGAGAGGCAGGGAGAGAAATAGGGAGAGAAATAAAGAGAAAGGTAAAAAAAGAAATAAAAGAATAGTAAAAGTGAAAGTTGAAAAGAAAAAAGAGATATATATACAAATGGCTTCTAATGGTGACATAAATAAGTATCTAGACTAGGGGTATATTAAGGAAAAAGAGAGTGGAAGAACGAAGATAAAAGTGTCACGACACATAGTCGTGACCCTGCACGGGCCCTATGCGGAGCCTGCACGCACGTGTTCCCTACCCCTATATACTTCCTTTTGCTTCACAACTCCCTCCTCACGTCACATCTTTGTATCTAGATACAAAAATACTAGGCTTTAGAATTCCTAGAGAGAGAAAAAGGGAAAGATAGAGGAGAAAAAGTAGCAGTTTTAAAAAATAACAATTTATTATTAATTAGAGTTTTAGTAAAGCTATTTATAAATTAAAGTCAACATACGTTAAATTTCACTGAAAAGAACTCTGGATCAAAAACCGCCGTTAATTAAGCTGATATTTGACATCAAAAGAAAAATTATGTGACCGGGGCTAAGGTGGTGGCATGCTATAGATATAACTCAGGTTTTATAGAATGGCCCATTATCTGAGATGAATATAAACACGGACGATTTCCATGGGCGTGCATGTCCCTATCTAGACGCTTGTTGTGAGAATCATGTGGCATGTATATTAACCGTTTCAAAATCCTTTAATAACCAATTTAAAGTTGAATAAGTGTTTTATAAGCCCTGTTGTTGTGTGAGTGGAACGTCTTTTATTACTAATATATCAGCATATTTACACTATAGTTACAAGATTCTCTAGTTTGTCTATTAATCTGGTCTCTGATCCACGAATCCCCTTATTTCTACCTTACTGCCCCTTAGGCGGGCCATCAGCAGTCACCAAATCCTGGAACATTCTGAACATGTCTACCATCGCCTGTCCGCCATTTTCAGACAACAACGTATCCTTGTTCTTGGACGACTCCTCTGCCTTCTCCTGCGCCCGCACTAGCATCGCCTCCTCGTGCTCGCGCATCCGCGGGTCAAGCGCCGCCTGCCACGCGGCTGCGTCCTCAACCTCGGGCACACCTCCTAGCGTGTGCGCTAGGTCTAGTGAGTCCCACAGCGCCAAGTTGACGCCTTCGCCTGCCCACGGCGTCATCAGGTGAGCCGCATCGCCGACCAGCGTTGCGCCCGTTCGATGCTCCCAGCGGCTGCCGATGGGGAGCATATACAGAGGCAAAATGTCGGCAAGGCTGCCGGGGTTGTCCTTGGTTTCCTCATCGCACGCCGTGGCGAGCACTTCCTGCAGCGCAGGTGCCCACTTGGCGAAGAGCTTGTCGTCGCCCAGCAGCGTCGTCTTGACCTCAGCCGCTGTCTTGCCCTCCAGCCCGGCCGCCCTGGCCCAGTTCTCATGCGGCGTGCTCACGACCGCATGCACCCGGATCGAGTCCTGCGGGCCGCGGTGGGTTATGATGCCGTTCCCGCCACCAAGCGCACAGAGCATGCCCGAGCCGGTCAGCTCAACCAGATGTGGGAAGTTGGTCGAGGCGTTCCTCATCGTCGCCATCACATACTGCGCGCCGCTGTAGAAGGGCTTGACGTCCGTGAGCAGCTTGCGCACCCGGGACCACGCACCGTCGGCGCCAACGACAAAGTCGTATGTCGCGGTGCCGTTAGCGCCTAGATCGAGCATGATCTCAGTAGCTCCCGTGGTCGCATTGCGGGCATCCCGTGCGGCTATGACCTTATGATTCCACTTGACACAGTCCAAGGGGACGTTCTTGACAAGCAGATTGGCTAATGCGTTGCGCGCAATTTCCGGGCGGGACGCGGTCTCACCCTCGTCGGTGTGTAGCACGATGCCCTGGGGGTTGAGGACACGGCACGCCTCGGAGCAGTCGCCTATGGCCGCCTGGAAGCCGTCCCACAGGCCACACTCACGCATCACCCTCAGTCCAGACTCCTCGTGCAGATCCAGCATACCGGACGGTTTGGCGAGCTCCTGTGTCGTCGGCTTGCTGCGTAACTCGTAAACCGTGGGGCGGATACCGCGCTGTTGCAGCAACAGGCCGAGCGCCAATCCCGAGGGTCCGCCGCCGACGATGGCAATCCGGGGTTGAAAAGGCATTTTGTATGTGTGTTTAGGCGTGCGTGTGTGTGTGTGCGTGCGAGGATACAGGCGTGGTGTATGGGTGTGGTTGCAGTATCGTCGTTTTCTTTTACTCTCTCATATTCTAAGAAGAAAGAATCAAGTTATATTTAAGCGTCCCAGCGATATACATGGTCAGCTTCCGTCTCACCTCCTTTTAAGAAATTCTGCATCAACTTTTGCTATGGCACGCGGACGCCACTAGCTGTATAGAGTAATTATCACGAACGACTATAGCTGCACGCAAGGATTGCTTAAATGGATTATTCCGGTTACTTGGGGGAACCATATAAAATATTAGCCTTCCTATTTAAAGCTGACTCTCTTTATTTTGACTCCGCTGCTTACGTCGCGTGCGCGCGTTTATTGTATAGCCTTAACTACCGCGTTGCCGTTACGTCGGCGACACTGTCAAGGAAGGAACTTTATAATATGACGAAGCCGATGAGATAGCGAAGGCAACAGCGAAGGCAACGGTGAAGGCAGCAGCGAAGGCAACAACGCCGCGTTTGGAGTTTCCTCAGTTAAGTATAGGCGTTCGCTACTATTACTATGTTTAGTTAAGGGGTAATAAGGCTTTTGGGTGTACTTCCGGGTTCTCGGGGCGCTCTGGCGCTTAGTCTTAACTCTTTCGAGACTAAGTTACCGTTGGCTTGTTTTCGGGTTCAACTGAGGATCCAGGCACTCGCTTAACGCCTGAGCTGGCTTGAGCAAAAGCAGGGGTCTAGTCGTCCAGACCTGTCTCATCTAACAATTGCAACGATGTCTGTTTATGTAACCGAGTTGACTTCCGGGATTTGATGGAATTAACTATATCGAAATAGTCTTCTCTACACTTATCATTGAATGACAGTGTATTAATCAGCTCCTCAAGGCAGAGCTTCCATCTGAAAATTCTTCGACAGGCGTTTCTGGTGCAAAATTGAGGTTGTAGAAAGTTGTAT
>KV749640.1:0-41974 GCA_001692915.1 Glonium stellatum
CCACGCCGCTCCAGTCCAAATAGATCACTGGCTTCGTGTCTACGATTAACACCCTGAACGCTCTAACGTTCTGGATCAATTATGCTAACTCGTTAATAGGCTGGTCTTACCCTCATCATTATGGGAGTTCTCGCATGGATGAGTGAAAAGCCGAAGAAGCTTGGTGATTACATCCGGAACTCTGCAAACTTTGTGGTTGGCCTCGGACTCTGCCTGGTTAGCCTCATGTCCCTCACCAATGCCGAGGTCAACTATACTTTCAGCCCCTGGGTTTTACCGACTCTATGTTTGAGTCTTGCTCTAGGTGAGTTTCCATTCTCCCATATTTTATGGGAGATGCTGACGAAGTTTCAGTGGTCTTGATCAACCATGTCCGCTTCGGTAAGGCTTCGGGCCATTAGACCTACTTCAGGTCGTCCTCCAAAACGCACAGGACGCTGTAGTTAAATTCAGTTGATGGTCATGTACAATTTGATTTTCATGTATTTTGAAGATATTGGGTGATAGGATATCTATTTGTATTCGTGACCGATTTTCCAAGTTATTAGATCTATACGTAGGATATCTGTCGGCTTTTAATGCAAGCTCCATGAGAGCATAGAAGTAATTTCTTCTTGTGACGGCAGCAGATTTTGGTTCTTCAATGCGTCCGCACAAATATATCAAGGCGGGACAAAGAGAACGGACTAATGCATACATATTCGAGAACAGCTCGGTGAAACAAGTCGCCTGTCTCAAACGTGGTGTCATTTCCACAATGCATTGCCACCTACTACCACGTTTACGGAGTGTCTTATTATTTAGTGATTGCCAAGCATAGGGTTCGCTTCGCCAAGTGGCACTAAATGTCTTAGAGAGGCTTGAAATAGAGTTGCGGGATCTTGTGCCATCGGTGAAAAAGAGGCGAAGCGAAATGGAGATTAGATCTTGGCGCATGTCGCTAAATATTCTTCTGCCTAGATGGCTCTTCGCCACTCATGACTCCACAGATTTCTTTTTTTCTTCGCTTTTACTCTTTACGCTGGTTCCAATGCCTCTGTACGAAGGCTTAAAGTAACTACATGCTATTCGGGGATGCTTAAAGCAATGTTGGACATGCCTATTGCATGGTGATTTTACGTAATGAAGCTTTAAATAAGCCTACGATGCGCTTCATGAAGAGCGCATGGGCCATGATCGTCGGTCTCGTTTAATGCAGGTCCATAGGATAGGGGAATCCCAACGCTCGAGAATTAGAACTGGCCGCCCAATTACCAACTTTAGGCGCTATTAGAACGAAGAGCGGGTTATCGAGGAGCCTGACAAAATTCCAGGCACCCCCCCTCTCCGACAGTGGAGTTCGACTGTGTATCATCTGCATCCATGGTGGGCAGCTCCTCCTACACCTTGCTTTACGATCCAAGGCTACTCAACAAAAATAACATACCCGCAGGCAAAAATTTAGGCCCTGGGATTCGCCAATTGCTGTTCAGATGGCCCTTGGTATCATCTGGCCTCAATCTATACGGCTCGGTGCACAATTAGCTCCCACCTTTCACCCCCTTCCCCTATTGCAGAATTCAGCATTCGGCTTCGCCTAATTATCACCAATTGTATATGACAATCCTCGTGGACGTCCCGCTTGGCCGCAAGAACCTTAAGCCGTTAGACCGTTCGTGATCGGCCTTCGCAGCGCCGTGGGCTCCTACCTGTACGATGTCGCGGATATTCATCGGCGTGTCAGCAGCTATGGTAAATGCAAGATAGAATTGCGAGAAAAAAGGAGAAAAGAGGGAGAAAGGAACAAAGATAGCTTCATAGCTTCATCGATTGAGGGGGGTCGTACGTCAGTGATCCTCCTAGGCAACCAGAAAACACTCTCCGACCTACTCCCACCCCGGCCAAGGCAACTAAGACGGCGCTTACGTGTAGCCACAGCCACTGACCACCATTACCATGTACAGTCAGTAGTATTGAGCAAGATCGCGCGCACGTAGTGAATTCAAATTTTGCTGGAATAAGGGCTGGTTAGCAGCTGGCCTTGTATTGAACCGCAATACAATACCACAAAAAAAAAATACTCAGTCTCGGCTAAATAGGCACCAAAGAATCATTTAGAGATTCCTCAGTATTAACAAGCTTGCACAGAAATCCCGCACCCCGTCAGGATACAGTGATGAGCGATCAGCTGTGAGCATTTGCTCGCTACTCAATGTGCCATGAGCTGTAATTCAATCTACTGTCACACGGATGCGCAAAGAGGAATAGCGTAAAAGAGTTTCGGAACAAAGCTGTTTTCTGCAATACTTAGTTTTCAAGTCCTACTATAACCTTCACCACACATGTCTAGATCAATCTGTTACAATCAATATTGCCCTTAAAAGTTGGCGAAAGCCCCCCTTCTGGAAGACCTGTCTCGAATTATTAAATTATTCCAATACTTGCGAATCGGGATCCCGTGTCTCAGAACTGCTCTGGGTTGTCTCCCCTTCTGTTTTGTGTCGATATGACCAATACCAGGCGCAAACGTACACCACAAAGACAACACCGACAATGACTCCATAGATAATCGCCCCACTCGTGGTGTTAGCGGCAAGCTTTATGCCTGTTCCACCATTGATAATACCTAGAGCTATGAGAATGCGGCCTAACCAAACGTGCAAATCGCGCTTATAGTTCTTCTTCCCAGTCAACGTAAAGTAGCGATGGTGGAGCATGCCAAGTAAAGGCTGCATAAAGAATAGGCCGACAAGGACGGTACCAAAGACTTCGTGGCCTCTATTCCAAAGCTAGAAGTGGTAGTGTCAGTGTTTCACAGAGTTGTGAAAACAGTGAACTTTCCGCTCACCTCATTGTGTAGATAGCTGAGCCAGCACCCTAAGCCAAATCCAACAAAGAGAATGAACATTCCAATCATTTGCCAAACCATGTGCCACCATACAATGTTCTTAGAAGAGGATAGTCGAAGCATTGTTGCTCCAAGAGGAAAGAATAGCACAATAGCGACGGATATAACAGTCCCATGAGCGATGTGCGCCTTCGTTCGCAGGGATTCATTGCCGTGGAGGCCTGGCATATTTTCATCGTCATCACGGCGATTCTTAGCTGCGATGCAAGTCGCGACGAGAGAAATTAAGAGAAAGAGTGTTTGGATCAATTTTGCCATATTGGCAGACTGGGGAATATAAGATGATGCGCCCAGGACCAGTCTTCAAAGGTTCAAGTAGGCTTAAAAAGTATGTGAGCCTTAGAAACCAATAGACTATATATTTTTCTAAGCCTTGTCACCCAGGTCGCGAAATCAAAACTGCTGGTACCCGGAATCCGGGACGGAGCAATAATGATTCAGCATGGAGCCTGAGTTATACGATAAAGCCTATCACCTGCGAGTTCACATTTGAAGGCGTGGCTGGGTTGACATTGCATCTTTACCGGTAGTCTCGTACGCTGAAAATGCAGCAGTCGTCCTTGTGGCTTAGCTGAAACACGTAGATTTGAAACCTAGGGGAAACCAGGATACTGATAATTTAGGGCGACTAAGATACGAGCCGACCTATCGCAAATTACCCTAGAGAAAGCAAGTTTTTTTAGCGCAGACATTACTTCGTAAAATGTCCCTCTTAGTGTAACAACGCTAGATTTGCGCCTTTCGCGTGCCCACCTAGTTCTTCCGTTCTAACAACTTTTCTGCTTGTCCGCGTCGGGTATTGCCATAGTTGCATGGCGAGCGAGCAGAAGATTGAGGCTATTTTCGTCTGATCCTAAAACATACGAACGGACCAATAGCAAGCTATTAGACTTTCCTCGCCGCATGTAGAATATGCATATCGATCGTGTTTCGCTCTTAGAGTGTCCAATGTCCGTACGGCCTCTCTAGATGGTCTTTTATTATGGCCCGGATGCGCTCCCTGGCTCGCATTGAGTTGATAATTTAACGCCTTAGTTTCTCCGGGACTCGGTTAGGGAATGTTTGCGAAGCAGGCGTCATAATCGGCATAAATCACTGTAGCTGCGGGGATTTAAGCACCGTCTACTACAAGGGAGCCTTGAAATCAGCCTAACAGGTAAGGACGCTGTTGAAAGCTTAGGCCACCGGGCCTCCCACATACGAAACGTGGCGCGAGGCGATCTTTGAATCGTCCAATTCAAGAGAGGAAAATATTTGATTCACTTAATTCAAAGATGCTAATCAGTAGGCGCAGCAAGGTCCCGCTCATCTAATGACGCGCAAGCAGCAAACACGACGTTGGATTTTACTCGTCAGTGCTCTTTCAAGGATTTGCACTTTGCCTTGCTTACACCCTCGTACGTCGTATATACTTCTACTAAATCAGAAGACCGCCCACATTGTTACCATCGGTCTGTGTGATAAACTGCCAACACTTCATTTGCTCCAGATAACCTGCTCAAGATGCGTCACGGTTTTGTCGCCTTCGGCGTTGTTTTCGCTTTAAGTGCAGGCATACAAGCTCGTAAGCGTTCCTTCATCTAACAGACGTCTCTAGTCCCTTAGCAAAAAGCCTTAATTTCCGACTTTAAACTGATCTCTCAGCTTATAGAATCGAATACCACCTCTCTAAAAGCACAATTTTTTCCCGAGTACAATTCATCGCGTGTCCAAATTAGCTACGGGCCTTTTACGGCACCATCAAGCACGGATAACAATGGCATGCAAGACTTCGTAGTCCGCAACGTCGCCAAACCATGCTCCAGCTGTCTCATTACATTTATAGAGGTAGGTTTCTTTAATAAGACGTTTATTAGTAATCAATAGTGGCTCACTATTCTTTGAAGGCTGGTCTGCAGTACCCGAACGGAACATATGCAAACAGCAATACGGGCATGTGGCTGCACCACACGGTACTATTCAATGAAAATCAGACCGACACTGTTTGCCCTACAAACCCCAGTCGATTCTTCGCTTCAGGAAATGAAAGAACTCCTATCAATATTTGTGTAAATGGGTGAGTCCTTGCTCTCGAATCTGTTTCAGGTAGCTAACAACAATTAAAGCACGCAGAAAGCAGGATATTTCCTTAACGAGACGGATCAAATAGCCATACTTGTCGAGCTTATGAACGAGACGGTGGAACCGCGAGATGCAGTGGTTACAATAACGTTCGAATATATTCCGACCGTGCCGTCTGGTTTTAATCTAGCTGCTCCAGTCTGGCTAGACATCGGAAATTGTACTAACTCTGATATGCCTGCTCAAGCAAATACGACTTTCGAGTATTCATCTGCGCCTTGGACCTCAGATATAACTGGCCAAATTTTAGATACTGCTGGCCATATTCATGATGGTGGAACGTACATCGAGGTTTTGCAAAATAACAAGATGATCTGCAACTGCTCGGCTGCTTACGGCCAGACACCAGGTTACATCGAGACAACTCCGATGAACATGTCAATGATGAATATGAATATGGGAATGGATATGGTCCATATATCTTCTATTACGAGCTGTTTTAACGACGGCACACTTAAGAAAGGCGATACGTTGGGTGTTACGGCACATTACAATACTTCTGAGTATGCCCCAATGATGGATAATGACGGATCGCTTTCCCCCATCATGGGGATTTCTCTGCTGTATGTTGCTATAGGAGGAAACTCATCGACTACACCGTCCGCTAGTAGTACGACATCCGGTAGTCCAAGTAGCACCACTGTAGGGGCTTCACACACAGCCACAAACGCTGCTAGCAGATTAAGTGGGGCAGAAATAACAGGCCTGGGCGCCGTACTGGGACTTTGGATCTTATTTGGGGTATAGAAATCACCTTTTTGGAATCGGATCCTATATCTTAGTGTTGATGGGGAAAGGGTATTTTAGGAAATCTAGCTAAAAACACATTAGATAAATTTAAAGCGTTCTATATTCTGCTAAGCCAAATATTACCCGGGTTGGTTCCCATTACCTGAGTTGTAAAATTCGGTGAGTATCTCTTTGAATTACATAATAGTGGTAAATTCATTTCATAACACTCCTGATAGTATGAGTTTTGCGTTCTGTTCTGCTCGATTCGGCCTACAAACTACAAAAAGTAGATACGACTTTGTATGCGGCCTAGTGTAAAGGCTTTTGAAACGAAATCGTGGACTATGTAGTATGATTGACACCATGCTTCAAAAACGAGGGAAGTCTATCTAGTTGTCAAGAGAAGTTTGAAAGTATGTAAGGGAAGATATCCTACCATTTCAGCGTTATTCATTCTACAATTTGTGAATAAATTATTATATGTTATCCTAGGGTTGAGAGGGTCCAGTTTCGTTTTTCTGTTTGCTGTTTTTCTTTTCAATCGAAGTTTTGAGACATGTATATTTCTATAAGTATCTAAACCTACCGATAATGTTTGCGATGAGTTGGAACAGTTACTAGCTGTTAATTTCTTAGATCGAAACTTGAAATTGCAACTGCGACTACTAATAAAGCTTCCTTACTCCTTTTAAAAGTATATGATATGAGATAACAGAGGAACTTAAGTGGTCTAGGCAGTCTTCCATAGTGCTATGTACTTGCAACGTACGGGGGGTTGGCAAGCGCAAAGACATCTATATAATATATTGATCATAGCAAATAAACAGCAAGGAACAGTATGTATACCACTATATAGCGATAAAGATGTGCCCTAATCATAGGCTTTTATGTCATGTCTATTTCGAGCTATGGATTAAGACGAAAGTGGGGCATGGGGAATATACACAGAAATTTCAAACACTCTATAAGGGCCCAACGTTGTTTCGAGAACTACGCCCCTTCAGTTGACCTATCGCTGTAATAAACATGCCTACAATGCAACAGAGCTCGAGGTGTACTGCTGGGACGTCGAGCTATGTGGGTATCTAAACTGCTCTCTAAAATCAAGTAGAATACTAGCTGAGCACGAAGCCCCCTCGCGACTGAACACGTGAACAAATTAGCTGAGAATCACAAACTACGAGCTTCGGGCCCTCAGCTTTGACGTATGGCAGGCTACTTCGGCGCTGGTTGGAGATCGAGCGGTTTCGACTGGCTCGCTTCGTCTTATCCTGTCTGCCTAGTACATTGCTAGCCACTTCTTTCTCCTCGTTAGAAACCACAATAACAACGGAATCGCGACATCGATTCACAATGATTGGTGTTGCTTTACTCTGAAAATTCACTGGTATACCATTCACGGCTTCTTCCCCACTTAAATAAGCTTCAAACTCTCCCCCACTCCATCCTCCCTTTCTTTACCTCCACTTCGACCCCATCCCCGGCTTCTGACGTGTCCAACCACTGCACGTCCACTTTAAAGCCCTATATCATTCTACAACAAAACGTAATGACTCAAAAAGGCTCCATGGCTCCCCGCAAAGCTCCGCCCAAGCGTAGACAAAGTCAATCGAAGCAGCCCGCTCAGGCGTCCTCAGCTGCTTCAAAAGCCAAGTTGAGCACTTCTGAAAGCGTCACTTCAGAAGCCGCTCCCATGATCACCCGCTCTGGTCGCGCTCTTCGTCAAACCAGATCATTTGGCCACATTCAACAAGACGAGGAACCCGAAATTACTTCAGCTCCTGGTGCGAAACGGAAGCGTGACGCTCCTCTGAAAACCGAGCCCCGAAAGAAACAGAGGGCGACAAGAGTCTCCAACGAGACAATCGCCACAGTGTCAGCAGCTAAAATAAACATCTCGCTGGGCTCTCCAATTACATCACGAGAGCCTAGTCCAGAGTCGCAACAGAATACAGTCGACAAGGCACCCGAAATGTCTTCAAACTCTCTTGCAGTACCAGCCGACACTTCGACCAATGGAGCGAGCCCTTCCAAGCGGGCAAATCCGCGACGAGGCCGCAAACAGCCTGCTCTAGCCCCCTCAGCTCATCAACCTTCCCCAACTGTTACCCCAACAATTGATGAAAAATCTGTCCAGGATCCGCGACTTGTGCATGCCTCAGTTACACCAACAGCTGATCATGCCACTGAAGTAAAGCTGTTGGAGGAACAAAGCGATGCCTTAGCTGTTGAATTGCACAAGTCTCCTTCGCCAGCTATTGCCTCTTTCGATGGCGCTGCTCAGAGCCACAATATCTCTCATCGCGAGGTCACAGTAGTCTCTGACACCACCGGATCAGCTGATCAAATTTCCCAAAAAGAACGCTCTGTTAACCGAGCAAGCTCTGGAGCCCCCCCTAGTGTCCGCGGATCTAACGTGGCTAATAAAGGGGAGCAGTGGCGCCAGTCTCAGGAGCGTGAGCGCAGGAGAGCCCAGAACAAGCGGGCAATGGCCGTAGATGAAAAGACGATCCAGCAGCTCCGAGAGAAAAGGATCCGAAGAGAAATCCAAGAGGCGCAAGAGAAAAAGAGTCGAAACGAGTCTCAATCTCTCCTGTTGAAATCTCTTGCGCCCGCCACGACTAACAAAGGATACCCCAGGCCGCACATTGAGGAAAGCACGCCTATCTCATTCGACCACCGTCGGCCAAGCATCACTTCCAGCAGCAGTGAGGAGAGAGAGAGTATCACGACAGCTAGTGAGGATCACACTCTAGAGGAGCCTATCTTGAATACGGCCTCTCCTAACGGACTCCGACTACTAGATCCTGCTGTCATCCAAGCCGCAGCTTCGATCGGAGTGGACATGGTCAGCATCTCCGCCTACCTCAACAAGGCGGAAAAGTTAATCCTGGACGCTCGCCTAAGCCCCTCAACACCAACTGACGAGCCCATGACGGAAACCGAGCTGGCGCTACTAGCTCGTAATGAGGCGCGAAAGGCAGCAATTGTGGAGGAAGCTAAGGTCATTGTTGAGGAGGGCAAGACGCTGATGCTGGTGTTAAAAGATACCTCACAGTACCCGACAACGAGCAAGCTCTTAGTGGGTAACATCGTCGATGACTGGAAGGTCCTCGAGCGACACGCCAACGATTTGACGAAAGTGGGTCTGTGGGATTAGCCGGAAAGGAGGCAGGAAGGAGGAAATTGCAAATATTGTTCTGTTTCTTGATTTACTTTGATTTGCATACGTTATCTCAGCGCAAGCAGCAGGACCGAAATGGGGTTGCGCACACATAGGGCTACACTTCAGCCACTCAGGCAAGATATTGAAGTATCGCATCTCTCTAAGACTGTTGCTCTCTAAGACTGTTGCTCTCTAAGACTGTCGTTATCTAAGACTATATCATAATGTTTTCTAATTCCTAAGATATGGATAGCTCAGTATTTCGCGGTGAATAAGTCCAGGTTTGTATATCTTAGCCTTGGGATCACCCTTGTGGAAATAGTGAAGATTCCTAGTTTCCAGTCCGGAGACGGACTGTTAAGAAACACTGGCTTATAATAACCGGGAATAATTGCATAGCAAGCAGCAAGTCCATCGCAATCAAGTATCGTCACGATGTTCGCGGTACTACCTGTCTAACTTATATCAAGAGTATAGGTTCTTGGGCTATAAGCAAATGGTATGTATTGTTAATACACAATGAATCTATCCTGCCTGCCGGACCCCGCGCCGGACATCAGGGGAATTGATACCTCCCGTTTGTAAGCTCTTAACATTAGCGAAGGGACTTTTCTGCGCACTTTCTGTTTCTGTGTTCAGGAAGCCCTTGCTACGATCATTTGGCGTAGCCATAGTGCTCGTAGGTTCATCATTCCGGATCGCCTCGGCGAGCGGGTCTGTGCAAAATATAGCAAGTAGTTTGTCTACTGTATCGCGTAGTCGATCTGGCTGGTTTTGGAGCGGAGTCTTGGTCACATGATTTCTCTATCACAGGGTATTAGAAAGATCACATAGACTGCGTTAAAATATGAATGACATACTAGTGCAAGCATGGCCCCCTTGAAGGTTTGGTGGTATATCAACTTATATTCCTCATCCTTGGCGGCATCCTCAGCCGCTTGCTCCGCAGACATCTGGTCATGACCGTCATGAGATAATGTTACGGATCCGTGGCGTGATTTGATCTTCTTCCGTTGCTGCAAGCCGTACATTCGCATACCAGCCATAACAACTCGAGATAGCGCTTCTTTATTGCGTGACTCAATTGTTGGTTCCTCTGAAACGGCAGAAATATCAGCCATCCGAGAAAGAGAAGACCGTTTCATATTATCGTTCAGCAATCCTTTTCTACTTAAAGGCCGAACCTCTGCCGATACACTTGGAGAACGAGAGAGCGGTGGTATAGCTATTTGGGAAGCCTGAGCAACATTTTTCGGGTTCGGAAATTCTGTAAAGGAGCCTGCCTTGCCATCTATAGATAGCGACTTGCGATGAGCAGAGGTGGGCCGCGGATTATCAGCTCTTGAAGCTGCAGCAGCGACACTCTCTCCGCCTTTCCTTTTAGCGTTCCTACGACGCTCTGTGGCTTCGTCAAATATAACATCACATCTCTTCCTTTTGTTTAGTCCGGGCGATGGAGCCCGTTGCGGGAAGGGTGATGGTAGGAATTGAGCTTCGGTTTCCTTGATCGACCTGGAAAAATCTTGGAGGGATGGGGGGAGCGGTGGCGTGGTGGTCGCCAGACATCTATATAAAAAATCTGACGATAATGGGAGAGCGTGAACTCGGAGTTCCAGACCTTCTGATAGTGTAGCATGGGGTGTATTGGGCGAGTAGGTCGGAGGTGTGGGTAATCCGACACGCGGCTTATTGACAGTACCATAAAATAGTATCTCCGACACTCTCGGAGAGCTTAGGGCCGCATCCTCGCCGATGACTTGTACAAGAATACCAGTAGGGGATTGCGATCTTGCTATTGTGCACCATTGGTATGCATCCTCAGATCCAGCTGAGTCGCATTCGTTTCCTCCAAGAACTGAGCTGAACCATTCTTCTGTTGCCTCAGATGCTGTCCACACGTCAAGGCTAGGGCCTGCAGCGAGATATAGGGGTATCCGAGCTGTTTCGACCACCGAGAGGAAGCGTAGATTGGAAGACGGTAGTGAGAAGTGGTGGGCGTGATGGGGTGTGGAGATCGAGATGTCTAGAACTTGTTAGCGGCTATACTCATAGAGATGAGGAGCACCTGCCCTTGATTTGAGCATCGTCTGGCAAGCAAATGGCACCTGTCCAAATATCCATTGTGGTGGCTTTTCGACGGTGGTAGAGCCTAATGACGTTGGGCTTTTCGACGCGACTGTGGACAAGGGACGCGCGCTATCACGTGCGCGGGAGGAAATTTTACCTTACCTCCTTTCTCGTGTGTCTTGGGGGTTTGGTAATATGTAGAATCGACATCACTAGGCAACTTAATGTATCTAGGGCGAGTTGTCACTTGCAATCTTTTATTAGGTGCAGCAAAAAGAAAAGATATATTGCTTCCGCTAACCTCATGGGGTGCCCCAATGACATTCAGTATCATGGCTGCCAACCTTTTAATGTATCAGCAAGCTCTTCTATCCGGAGCCCAACCAATTAAGCGTGAAATGTTTCTGAATAAACTTCTCAGGCGGGAGTTAATTGGACCTGCCAGTACCCCCAGAGCCTCTCCGAATTGCTAGTGAATATATGGTAGAGAAGCATTGAATCCTGCAAACATATCTGAAAAAAACCGCGGATCCATACTTGAGAGTGTTGGGCAGTTCAAGCTCGCGAAGAGCGGAGGCAACTCCCGGATCAGGTTCATGACTGTCGTATTATAATGGACATAGTAACCTTTGAGCCATTCTGGGCAAAGCAATGATCCGCCGATAAGTGCAAGACAGGATAAATTGTTTCCATCTGGCAGATTCTGGAGCGTGTAGGTACCATTTGTCAATTCCTTGATACTCACGGACCGATGCGTGTTAACGCCGTTGGTATTTCCTCCGATCGCATACTTGTTGAGGAGATCCGGGTGTTTTTGGATAGCACCAAGAAGATCAACATTCGATTTCTCTATAGTGTACGGATCGTCAATCGGGCGGCGGTACCAAATATCTGGAATCCTCTCCCAACCCCTATTCTGTAGATTTGGTTTGTTAGTCATAATACTGGTCGTGTGAACTTCTCATTCCAAGCTGGAATCAAGAGTGTACTTACGTAATTGAAAGCACTAGAATACACATCGCGAGTAACACCAAAGAATGACATTAGTGTGTCTCTGTCAAGCCTGCCTTCTGCGTGCTCTGCACTACGATTTGCCATTAGAGTGAAGATAATGTTATAAGTGAATCCTGTGAGTAGCAGTCCGTCGAAAGGGGAGAGGAAGAAGAGAGGGTCCTGCATGATACTGTCTTGAACTCGCTGTGCTCGATGGTCTGCCAGAGTTGAGAGGCTGTAGTTGACTTGATCGTCGGGAATGCCACTTTGGCGATTATACAACTCAATAAAAAGAGGAAGGGACATATTCGAGGCATCTCCGTTGGCACTGTTATGATTCAGCATTGGGATAAGTTCAATAGGTTAGGAAAGCGATATTTTACCTTTGGTACTTATCCTCACGCGTAGGAGAAGCGTCAGACTCAAAGCTATTATGCGTAAAGTCTAGGCCACCCGGTACAACCGTCTCAGGGACGTTTAGGTCCAAAGGAGCAATAGCAGGGCTTGGGGCTTGACCAATAGACATGTGAATGAGATCACCGGAAGCTGAAATCGCCGTACCGTATATAGCCTTAAGAGAAGCCATGTCGTTACCCAATCCGAAAACTAGTCTGGTCAGTCAGACTAAAGAGAAGGATAACTGCTTTGCGAACGAACCTTCTTCGGAGGCACTGATCAGTTGATCAATAGTGGCAACTCCATTATGAGGGATGAAGTTACTGGAGTAGTTAGCCATGTATGATTTCGGGATGGAGAAGTATCTTACTGATTAGCTAACGCATTTAGGCCTGGGCATGGCCCACGATAATCATCCTGACCGGGAGGCACGAAGGCATGATCGCCTGTGACATGGATCCGCTGAGTGGTGGGATCGAAGACAGTTGTTGCAACTTGGTCTAGAAGGAGCTGACTGATAGCGGCGACATTTTGAAGGAGAGCAGGAGCCTTCATGGTAATTCTCAAAATTGGGTTGAAGATTATAGGTTCGGATCCGAAAGATTGGATAGAATTGGCAGGAAAGGACGTGGAAAATTTTATTTGCGGGAGGTCGGTCGAGGTACGGAGAAGGGCCCGGATATACTTAGCTTTAAATGAAAAGTTTTCGACAATAAGGTATGAATGAAAATCCAGTGATGTGGCAGTATGGTCAGGTGCCTGGGTAAGTGGTTAGGTGAATGGGGATGACTCGTTTTTGCTTAAACGGTCACCTGCTAAGTCGACCTCCTGTAGTCCTTTTGCTTTCGGTCAAAGTATTGTTATAGCAAACCTTTGCTCGGTGGCTAATAGTATACTAACAGAATCTCATATGCACTTATATTTAATAGTCGGGGCGCGAGAAAGCCTAAGAGCTTCTTGTCTTGACGATCAGTTTTGATCAGCTATCCCACCCGATTCATCCCCTTTTGCGATATCTACTGCACTGCTAACTTCAATGAAGTCCTCCAACTCCTCGCTGACCGTTTTTAGCTTCTCCTTCACGCTGGCTACACCTTCAAAGCCCACAATATGTCTTGCAGGAGGATTATCATGTCCACCGATAGCGGTAAGAGCATGCACGGTTTCTGCAATCAGCGCATCTTTGACACTCAGCGCCAGTGGCGGATAGAGAGATGTAACGTGCGGAGAGCTTAGTAGATCTCCTGTAGATGGGTTCGGCAGCGCGCTATCGCCGCTAGCGGGGGAGGCAGGGCTGTCAGGAGACGTCCCTTCCATGGGGCTTGGAGGGTTGTTACTCATGTCAAGTTTATCGAGTAATCCAGAGAGTATGTCGCGTGCAAGAGGAGCAGGGTTAACATCTGGCGAGTATTGCGGGAGAGGTGGCACGGAAGTGAGCCGATTAGTGAGGACGTTGACTTCCATATTCGGTTGAACGATGGACATTTTTATGTTGAAGGGAGCGATTTCATAGGCAAGGCTCTATGATTAAGTGAGTAAAATCCTGGGGTATAAAGGAGGGAAAACAGGAGGCGGGAACTTTACATCACAGTAACCTTCAATTGCCCATTGCGAGGCACAGTACATGCCTAAACCAGGGGTCCCGAGGTGACCAGCTGAAAGCACTGTTAATACAATTCTTCAACAACGGCAGAGGTAAAGCAAACTTATTCCAGTGAGCATGATGATATGTCCATTTTTCATTTGCCGCATACTAGGTAAGGCAGCTTTTATAATGTTTACGTTTGCAAAGAAATTAGTTTCGAATTGTTCTTGTACAAGGCTGAGACTTCGAGACGACTGCGCGAGTTCTTCAACGGTACCAATAACGGCTGTATAACCGAGCGATGCTACGAATTAGCAAGCACCCTCGGATCTTAAAATCAACAAGAGTCGCTTAGGGGAGATTTTACCCTCGCTTGTACATCCTAGAAGAACATCGACTCTTCCGAATGCCTCAACTGCTTCTGCGATAGCCGCCTGGCACTGTCCAACAATTCTACTCGTTAATTATCAGCCTCAGTGCCTTCAGTACATGATTTTCCTTTGCGTGGACAATCAGCTTGCCGCACCTTACCTTCCATCTAGCCCTACAACCCTTAATCTCTCCCTCCACCTTTCCGTTCTTTTCACTTCTTCCAAAAACTCGCGAAACTCCTCGCTACGCTCGTTATTCTTCTCGAATTCCAATGGCAGAACACCTGCAACAATGTAGTCGCCATGTTCCAAAACCTGGCGTGCTAAGGCAATCGCAATTGGAGAGGTGCCTGTTGTTAGGAACCAGACGCGGGGTGCATTGTGGGGTGGAAAGCGGGGAGAGCGAGGGCGGGGAGGTTTTGTGGATGGACCAGTGGTGGTAGGAGGGGTCATGGTAGAATAGGAAAGGAGTTGCTGGTCATCCTTCGGCTGGTGGTCTGCCGGGCCTTTTTATACATACGAGGAGTGGTGATGGAGTTGTGGTGTTGAGGAACCGATCATAGGGCTGACCCATGCGCGAGGAGTTAAAGAACTGCCTAACGCCGGTTTGGCCACTTTGTGGCGGGCACATTCAATTTATCCGCCTCAGAATTTCCATCACCAAATTCATGCATGCTCTAGGTCCTTAGGCTGCAGCTCCCTGAATCATGACTTCGATGCAGCTGCAACATCGGCGTGCTCATAATTTATTGTTGATTTCAAAGCTTCTAAGTGGGCGTGATGCGTCGCCGTTCACGTTGGTGATTGATTCATTAGAACAATCTAGCAAGCCTGTGATCAGAGAATTTACAAAGAGGGCGAATTTGGCAAAAACTCGAGTCATTTATGTTTCTTTCGAAACACTAAAGAAACCTAAGAATGCTGATGTTTTTATTTCGGCATCAAATCAGACTTTACAGACTCTTCAGAAAGAAATATCTGTGGCCGCAGCCAAAACGAGTAAAGCTATTCCTCATATGTTATTATCTTTTGGTAAGCTAACATCTCTGCAGAATGTCTTCTTATTTTTGATTCATTAAATACATTGGCTTCGGATCCGTCGGCAAATTTGCCAGCACTTCTCTCATCTTTAATATCGCCTTTAGTGTCCTTGCTGGCAGTATATCACCAAGATATTCCACTATGGCTATCACACGATTTCACTCATAACCCACATCCCCTCACTCTACTAAAATATCTTTCAACCGCAATCTTCACTACACACTCTTTTTCTCACGTGCTTGCCCAGAAGTCTGCTAGAGATCGTAGCCTTGCCGAGCCAGTCTTTGGTATCTCTGAAGAGATTGAAGGCGTAATTCAGGGCTTGGGTAGCAATGAGCCCCGTGGTATAGTGCTTGAGATGGAGTACAGGCGAAAGTCGGGGCGAGGAGTTCGGGAATGGTTTTTCCTTCCATCAATAACGCCGACGAGCACCACCTCTTCGGGACTGACACGGACGAAAGAAATAGCAATTCTTCTTGAGGATCATCCACTCTATCGACATGTGCTCGCAAGTGGGACAGAGGAAGGAGGTGGAGGCGAAGGCATGATTTCGACTTTCAGCTTGGAACTTACAGAAAAGCAGAAGAGGGATAGAGAAGGAGTAGTGCTGCCGTACTTTGATGCGCAGAAAGAAGGCGGTGTAGGAGAGGGGGGTCGCATCCTATACGATATGGGCGAGGAGGACGACTTCGACGAAGAAGAAGACGAAATCTGATAACTACATATGGCTCGGAATGATCAGTGGGAGAAACAGTGTTTGAATTGTAGCACCCTATGGATGCGTATTTTTTGAATTCACCAAAAACGGATGCACATGACAATTAGTTCATAGCAATCTGATTCACCAATTGCTACATCCAGCTGCCTAACTCTAAACCCCATCCAAACAACCAATCCTCCGATTTTCTACTGCCGCAAATCACCCTCTTTTACTTCGTAATTCCAGCAGGTACAAAATATTAAGTTGATTCGCTGTTAACGATACTTAGTGCAGCCAATCGCAGCGAAACTCACGTTATTGCTCCCAAAAAGATCGCGCTTGTTGCTACGGAACCATGCTCCGAAAAAGAGCCATCAAGCTCGCGCCAGCCGGCATACAACTCACCCTTCAAGCAGCAACGCCTTCCGATGAACCACTACTTCCGAATCCTCCTACACTAGAGCAACTACCTTTCGAAACTTCAGTAGAATCTGTCCAAGCCGGAGTAACCAATATTACTAGCGAAAAATCCGTTGCGCCACCTCCACCCGAACCACCACAAATCACCGTCGCCCAGTTTGTGAAGCGCAAAGCATCACCTTCTCCGTTTCAAGCGTCATCACCAGCGCATAAAGGAACCCTAAAGCCTGCAGAAAGGCCTAAGATGGCGGAGCCGCCAGCAAAGCGGGCTCGTCGAACAGACAGCTCTACCATGTGGGAGCAGACTGAACGCCCACGACGCGACACACGCGACGGAACTCCTAGAACAGACCATGAGCGCTCAGCTGTAGAGGATGGCAGGCGCGGAGATCGAGACAGGGATCGGAGATATAGGTCACGGTCACGAGATCGGAATGAGCGTAAGAGAGAGAGGAGTAGGGAGCGGGATAGGCCTATAGACAGGCGTGATGGGAGAGACGGACGGGATAGGAGGCGGGAGAGAAGCTTAAGTCGCGATAGGAGGCACGGGCGAAGGGATGACCCACGTGCTCGCTCAAGATCGCCGCTGAGAGATGGAGGACGAGATCGAGAGAGGGAACGGGATGGTGCGCGTAACCGCTCTCCACCTCGAGGACCTCGTCGTGGGCCATCTCCAACGCGGGGGCGTAACGGCGTTGAAAAGCCTCCCTCCAAACCTGCTCCTTCACAACCTTCATCGAAAACTCCAGCTCCCTCGAAACCATCTGCTACCAAAGCGGATGAAATGGATATTGATGCCCCAGCAGGCACAGAAGACGAGATAGAAGCTATGATACGAAAAACTATGGGCTTTGCAAGTTTCAGATCGACAAAAAATACAAAAGTACCAGGCAATGACAAGCTTTACGCAGTCAGGAGAGAGAAGCAAATGGAGGCTAGACAATACATGAATCGTACAGGTGGTTTCAATAGGCCACTTAGCCCCTCGTAAGTTTCTTCATTGCTGATTTCTTACTTTTGGTATAGACTAATATGTATTTATGTAGTCGTTGAGGCGGACTTCGGGGTTTTCCAATACACGCCTCACTTGTTTGGTATGACAACAGGGCTGCGATATACGAATTTGCAGCTTAAGGGCTCGAAGCGGTGCACAGGTTTATGCCGGATCCACTATTTGCTTTGATTACTATATCTCCCCCTAACATCTTACATCGGAAGAAGCGGAGGTTAAATTCGAAAACGGCGGAGAGGGCGTCATGAGGAATCTTGGTTTCTGGATTGGCCGAATCTAAGACTGTATAGTATAAGGATAAGAATAGATAGCTGCCTCTATATAGGCTACAAGAAGACTTCATAACTGAAGATATAGCCTTGTAGATATTCAGTTTACCCTCCTGAATAAGTTGTATTGGACATTCTAAACATTTTTGAAATTGTCTTGGCATGATGTTGACGCGCACCTCCGAAACGTGTTCTCTCGCCGCAGCTCCCCTACCTACCTTTGAAATTTCCAAAGTAGCATTGGAAGCTCCAGGAGAGCTTCCAACACGAAAAATATCACCATGGAGCTATTTTCGCAATTGCCGATTTTTTTAACTTTGTTCCTAACCATCCTGACCCAGGCCAGAGCTGACGCTGATACCGCAGCTGCCGTTGTTGAAATTGAGAAGGCTTCAAATGACAGCTTGCTATGGGGTCCATACAGACCAAACCTATACTTTGGTGTACGGCCGCGGATACCCAAGAGCTTGTTGACGGGTTTACTTTGGGCGAGAGTGGAGGACTTCCAAAGCGTACAACATAGTGCGATTTCCCTCTCTGTTATTCAATTGGCAACGCTAGCCAACAATCGACTGCCCTTAAACAGTTTTAGGGAGTTTTAGCTCTTAGTTGCGTGGAATTTTCGGCTAACCATTTCGCTATAGACTTTAGGCATACATGCGAACAGCACGAGCTGGATGGCTATGGTTGGGATGAGTACGACGCCCGCACCGGAGGCCGACAAACAATTCATGACCCCTCAAACCGCATAGACTTGACTACCGAATTTGTAAAAATACCTGGAGGACAACACGGTGGCAACTGGGGTGTCAGGATCAAAGGTTCACCACGGGATGATGCATCTCCAGATCTGAAAACTACCGTCATATGGTACGCTGCACTCGAGGGTTTGGGAAGCTTGGAAGTCAAGAGTGAGGATGGTGATATTTTGGGAATTGAAGGGGATGTGAGGTTGGAAGGGCAAACAGTCGAGCTAGGAGACTTCGATATAAAGGTTACTGCGGGCGAGGGAGAGCACCCACACCCTACGCATCCAAGCTATACTGAAAAGCCCTTGGATAGGTCCATTGTGCATAGCTTTGAGCTACCCGAGGAGGCGCTTTGGCAGACTAAACGTGAGTCGTTTCTCCTAATCCAAGAGTTTACATGATTGTGAAACCGAGTGCGGTACGACATAAGCGGCAGAGTGGACATTTGCTGACGGAATATGAGATTTGAAGCTATTCTCTATGCCCATATGAAGAGCCAGATTGATGCTTTAGTGAGTAAGTATGGTGACGATAATGCGCCGCCTCCAGCTCAGCTCTATACCATTTCGCATGAAGTCGGACGAGGCAACCTCCATATGATACAAAAGGTCTTTGAGGGCGCTTTCGAGGTACTGTGACTTGAGAATCCATATTTTTGCAGAGTTAACTGGTAGTAGTTCGACATCCTTTTCTCGTCTGGATCATCTCCCGCGCCCATTACCTGTAAGGGATTGCAAGAGGATGTGAAGAAGTTTCGCTGACACTGTACACAGCAGAAGACTTGGGCAAGCAGATCACATCTGTGACCAAAAGCTTTTCAAGTCGATTCGCAGAGATTTTCAAGCCGAGCTCCCCTTTCTTAAAAGGGCGGTATGACGAATTCTCCAAGTCGCTGTTTTCGAACCTGATCGGCGGCATTGGATACTTCTACGGCGACTCAAGGGTCGACCGATCCTATGCACCGGAGTATGAGGAAGACAATGAGGGCTTCTGGGAAGAAGCTGCTGAAGCCCGTGGAAGAAATCAGGCGCAGCTTGAAGGACCTTCGGAGCTATTCACAAGTATTCCCTCAAGACCTTTCTTTCCGAGAGGCTTCTTATGGGACGAAGGATTTCACTTACTCCCAGTCATTGACTGGGACGTGGATTTAACGTAAGTTACCTATTTCTAGCAATGTATTTCCATGCTTGCTGACTGCAAAGTCTCGATATCGTCAAGAGCTGGTTTAGCCTCATGGACGAGGACGGTTGGATCGGTCGCGAGCAGATACTTGGTGCTGAAGCCCGCAGCAAGGTTCCACCGGAATTTCAAGTCCAGTACCCACATTACGCCAACCCCCCCACCCTTTTCATGGTGCTTACAGCATTCCTGGACAAGTTGGATGTCGATTCCCAGACATACAGCTCATCTGAACAGAAGATCCTCGGTGCAGAATATACGAGACACCTTTCTAGCCGACTAGCTGCTCTCGAATATCTCCGCACCCTTTATCCTCTTCTCAAACGCCATTACTTCTGGTTCCGCAAGACCCAATCAGGCGACATCAAATCATACGACCGGGAAGCCTTCTCTACTAAAGAGGCATATCGCTGGCGTGGTCGCACACCCCAACATATTCTAACTTCCGGCTTAGATGACTACCCCCGTGCACAGCCACCGCATCCGGGTGAGTTACACGTTGATTTAATTAGTTGGATGGGCCTTATGACGCGCTCATTGAGGCGTATCGCCGACGCTCTTGGCGAGGATGATGACAAAGCCGAGCTAGAGCAATACGAAACCGCTATCCTCCACAACATTGATGACCTGCATTGGGACAATAAGGCCGAAACATACTGCGACGCCACTATCGATGATTACGAGGAGAGCGTGCATGTATGCCATAAAGGTTACATCTCAATCTTCCCATTCTTGGTTGGCTTGCTGCCGGCGGATAGCCCCAAATTAGGTGCAGTGCTAGATTTGATTGCAGATCCGGAGGAGTTATGGAGCGAACACGGTTTAAGGAGTTTGAGCAAAAGCGACGAGTTTTATGGGACGGGGGAGAATTACTGGAGAGGCCCTATCTGGGTGAACATGAACTATTTGGCAGTAGTGCAATTATTGGTATGTTCTTTCCCGTTTTATCCGGCAAACTCTCTCCTTCGCGGTTCCTTCATGTATTATAGTGTTAGGTAGTAGTACTAACTATTATTTAGGATGTCGCACAAACTTCTGGCCCACATCAAAAGCGTGCAACCAAGATGTATACTGAGCTCCGCGAAAACATTGTAAATACAGTCTATGAGTCTTGGAAAGAGACGGGATTCGCATGGGAGCAATATAACCCTGAAACTGGGAAAGGACAACGCACGCAACATTTCACCGGATGGACAAGTTTAGTAGTGAAAATTATGGCGATGCCAGACCTAGCAAAGGGCAAAGGGAGACTGAGGGATGAGTTATAAAAAAGCATGGTTCTGGTGTATTGAAGAGTTGATATGTATAAATGGACAGCACTTTTCTTTTTGAAAGGTAAAATGCAACCGCAGGGTAAAATCCTTTAATCCACGCTCTAGACTCCTAATTACAGACCCATCCGCTACGACAGCGTTTCATCCAATCCCAATCCCAGGAAACCTCTAGTTTGATTGTTGCTGAGAACCAGAAATCTTGAAATTGCTCGCTGGGTTTCTTCCACACCAAGTAGATATTAAAATCTCTGCAAGTCTCTGTCCAATCCTGCCTGTGCCGGATCATTCTCTCTAACACTTGCCTTGGTTGCATTCAACCCGCCTGCTGGCCAAAGGGCGATCCTCTTCGCCAATGCATCGACCTCCCACCTCAGCTCAGCGGCGGAACCATACGCTCGATTAACCCATCGTACTGTTCCGCCGTCTTCGCACCCACGTCATTGACTGATAGCAGATATTCAAGTACTCTGCCAGGTCTAATAAGATGTGCAAGATATTGCGCACCGCCATTCCCGTGAAAAAGACCATTAGCAACTTCGAGAGCCCCGAAACGAGCCCGCGGGCCTGCAAACCGCATATCGCACTGGACGAGGAATTCATTGCCCGCAGCCGTTGCAAGACCGTTGACTTCACCGATAAAAATAGTTGGAAGCACCCGTAACAGATGTACCGTCTTTACGTCGAGATCCAGGAGCTCTGCAGAGTATGATGCGTTCTCATAGGGCGACGATGTAGACAAGATATGAACATCTATCCGGGGCATAAAGAATTCGAGGTCCGCGCTAGAAAATATGACAACTTTTGGAGGTTCTGCTGCGGCTTAGATGGAAAGTAGGAAATCGTAAATATCCCAGATCAACTTTTCATCATATAGGTTGATGGGTGGGTTGTTGAATACCGCTCTAGTGATGCTCCCATTGGTGGCCGTCGTAACAGTACCAAATCCGGTATTATTTGTCCTAGCATATGAAGGAGGTGGGGCATCCGCATAGGACAAGGCAACAAGTAAAATCAATGCAACGAAGCGATAGTATGAGAGTCTCATTCTGTTGGTAGTAATAACGCTACTTTTGGCTCGAACTGAGATGGGAGCTTTACAAGGTGACACCGAGACTATTTGTAGGTCTTCAGCAACTGCTTCAGTTCATCCAACTCACCGACTATTTCGAACGCCTAACCATCTTCACAACGACCACTCATCATTTCGTTGGTTCGTTTGTTGTTGCCGTGAACGGTCAGCGGAAGCTACAGCTTGTTCAGCAACATCGTTAATTTCCCCATGCCTTGATGGAGCTAAATGGCGGGACAACAAGCCGCCGCTAGTCCACTAGAGCCATGTAAGCACCCAAAACTTTACCAGTCTCGCAGGGACCTCCAGTATACCCCCGTAATAACTTAAAAGACAAAAATTAGCAATGAGATTGGTTTAGTATATCCCAGCACTCTAAACGTGTTGGTAGTTCCATAACTTCGTCTGTCCATCGTCGGACTTTCTGACATTATTCCGTACAAATTCTTTCCTTCTCCACCGGAGCAGCAATACTCAATACTCAATACTCAATACTCAATACTCCACACGACATTCCCAACATGAGGGCCATATTACCGCGTCTAGGGTTGTTCAAGCACACCGTCCTAATAATTTTGAAAGGAGCACTGCCACCAACAATCGCCACTGCGATGTATCAGAGCACAGCCGTAGCAGCTGTCTATGGAAACTTCGGCTTCCTCATCACGATAAGCAGCATTTTGTCTCTACATCTGCTCCCCAGAGCCCGGTTTTTACAAAATATCACTCTTTCAACAGTGTGTATAATGCCTTTTCGCGTCTAGAGCGTAATGCTAATCACAGCACGACCAACCAAGATCTTAACTTGTCTCGCTGCTTCAATCGCGTTACTTGCTCATTATTCTAGCATCAAAGCTCGCCATCACACAACACCTCCGCTGCATCAGCTCAATTCTTACAATTATTCTGCTTCTACCCTCAACGCTCTTTTTCTCGGCCTTGTTATCTGGCCAGTGAGCGCGCTGCGAGCAGCTTTGCCTCAGTTTACTATACTATTTCTTATCTGCTCGATATTCTCTATGGTTGCAATTACATTCGGTCCAGTTTTAGCTACAGAGCACAGCAGTCTCGTCTTGATTAAGCGGCTGCTCCTGAGCTACCTCACCGGCTTCGGGATCTCTACGGTCGTGGCGATTTTGGTATTTCTCAAAACCTCGCATTCCGTTTTCCTTGAGGATTCCCAGGGGTTCTTGGTCCTTTGTCAAGACATTCTCCAAAAGGAAAAAGACCTACTGGAACCCCAGGGTGGGGGTGGCGGAGACCAAGGAGTTTTGCGCACTCAAATACTATCCAACGTCCGAGAGACCACAGCGAAAACTATTGGATCTATGTCCCAACTTTCTCGGGAGCTTTCTTTTGCGAAAGCAGAAATAGCTTTCGGCCTCTACAAACAAAAAGATTTAGACGATATATCTAAATGTTTACAAGCTTTAATGATACCACTTCCAGGGCTTTCCAAAATTGGCCAATTTGAAGAACTGTTCTCAGAACAAGCATCGAAGGGAAGTCTACTGGAACGCTTGGAGAAGATAACATCTTACTCCTTCAAAAGTACAGTAAGAGATCTTGAATACTCAGTGCAGCATGCATCAATCTTGCTGGGTCTCATCGACAGTACCCAGGCCAAAACTAAGGTAACTTCGGACATCAGCAGGATTGAGCGCGATGAAACTGGTAAGACTTTTTTAGATAACTTAGAGCCTAGAAGTGTCGGGTTTTCTAGCTATCTTCAATAACGTCAAGACAACTTTGATAGTTACCGGCTGAAAATTCTTCATGAGCTGAACGAAGATACAAAAGCCGAATTATTCTAACCACTTCGACCGTCTACCCAGCCCTGTTGTAATGTCAAACGAGGTGAACAACGCTACTCCGTTAACTCCAATATTATCAAAAGTGCAACAACATCTATACATCCGGCACTTGCTCAACTCAGTTTCACGTGCTGTTCAGGACCCTGTGGCCTTGGCTGAGCTGAAGGTTGCGGATGGTACAACATCAAGACGACGTCTTATATTCCCATGGTTTAAAATCCTTTGCAGTCTGGGCAGTTCTACCTTGAACATAAATTTGCTAACGGGAAGTTCGCAAAACACGATGGATGAGGAGGTGATGCCTTTTGAGTCTAACTTCGATCTTTTACGGGACCCGGAACACCTTCTAGCTACCAATGTCTTCGAAACCTGGGGAAATGCAGCCTGGTCAATTCTACAAACGCTCTCATCTGACTCTTCCAAGTTTGGCCTTCGAGCCGCAGCCGCAGCCATGAGTATCGGTATCATGGCTTTGCTGGGCAGGCTCTAGGCACAGCTTTTGCCATGGTTATGGCTTACGTGAATTGGTATATCGTCGATGGAAAACCGGCCGGAGTTATTGTATTATTTTTTCTATTTATGGTGATCTACTATTTTTTCTTACTGGGATGCCCTCGCTTCATTGTGATCTTTATACTCTCAGCAGTGAATCATGTCTTAATTATTGGTGAGCCAGGTGCTCTCTATAGATGAAAGATGCTCTTAGCTAACGAAGCCATAGGATATGAACTTCAAGTCTCTGTAAATGGCGTATCCAAAGCCACAGTATCAGGTCAAAAATACTTCCCCCCTTACACGGTGGCGCCATATCGCCTTCTTTGCGTGGTTGCTGGCCTATTTGTGGCCTTTATATGGACTATATTTCCCGTCCAGACATCCGAGCATTCCATTCTTAGGAAAACAACCAGCATGTCGCTTTCGTTGCTTGCAAGATATGTTGGCTCCGTCTCAGCTACCTTAGATCGGAGGATTCGAGGATTTGAAAATGCCACAGATCCCCGGCCAAACTGGGTAGTGCAGCTTAAAGAGAGGAGATATCGAGTTTTATATCAAGAGCTAACGTTACTGGTGGAAATGAAACTGCATTTGGCCATGACATCATACGAACTCTCCATCGGGGAGAAGTTTCTGAAGGGGTCGTACGGGCAGGTAATTGATGAAATACAAAGGTTAGCTCTCGATTTGACTATCTTGAATATGCTGCTAACCTGGAGCTTCATGAAACAAAGCATAGTAGCGTCGCTTAGCGTTGTCGCATACGTCCCGCAGACTTTCGTCAGGGCCGGAAAAGCCCCTTTCAATGCCCACGTAATCAATGCTTACTCGGACTCGCTTTTGCATCCTAGTTCCGGCATATTAATGACTATCCTCTCTGTATTAGCGCCTTATATCGCTACTGGGACACCATTACCTCCCGGTCTTGAACAACAAATCACTACCGATGTGATTAAGCACTTCCTAGAAGATCTCCTTGCAGAAGACGACGGTCAAAATTTCGTGCCGAATCCGGAAGTCGAGGCGTTCATTGCAGCTCACATTGCCACAGCAGATATTGTGATGCCTTTGCAACGGTTGGTAAGCACAGTGAAGGAATTGGTTGGAGAGTTAAACCTTGCGCATAGAATTTGTACAGCACTAGGTCTCCCATCGCACGCAGCATAGTGTAGACTATGGTTTCCAGAAGCAGCTTTTGTTGCTTGGCATACTAATCACACAACGTTTAATATTCGGTAGTCTAAATTAATGCAGCATGTTGACAACAATGATGCAGCGAAGTTAATTACTAATTTGTAAACATCGGTATTGCCACTGCATCACCCGTTTAAACAAGATCTTTAGGAAGTCAGTATGAACGCTCGAGGTGTAGAGTAGTTTTGCCGCTTAATAACTCATGAGCATATTTGTTATTCCCTAATGCGGTGGACGGGCGCAGTGGACTAGCGGCGGACGCGGCGGACTAGCGTCGGACGTAGTGGAGCTGCAGATGCTGCGGGACAGATGCTATCTTACTATTCCCCCGCAATATGAGCTCAAATGCCAGGATTCGACGATTACAATGGCTGAGGAACTGAAACTCAAATGTTGGTAACCATGACGAGTTTCAGGATCCCCGCGTAACAATTGAAAGGCGTAGGAAATGTGGCATGTATAAAACTGGCTTCTCCACTCGTTTTAAAGCGAGCATCTCAGGCCGTCCCATCAAACACCAGATATTCTTGATACTCTCAATCCACACATCATAAAATATTGGTTCTCCGAAAGCATTCTTTACCCAAAATGCCTTCCGATACTACCAAAACCGCCATTCTCCTGATCGACCCCTACAATGATTTTCTTCATCCAGAAGGCAAAATGTACCACGCTCTCGCCGCTTCGCTCATCGAAACCGACACAATCCGCCACGTAAATGACCTGCTGACTGCAGCACGAGCGCACAAGATCCCTGTCTACTATGGTCTCCACCAGCAGTACAAGCCTGGCTTTTTTGATGGCTGGAAGCACATGACAGAGCTGCACGTGTCGCAGCAGACACATAAGGTCTTTGAGGAGGGAAGCTGGGGCGCGCAGATCTTCAAGGGCATGGAGCCGAAGTTGGAGAATGGTGATGTGGTTGTTAGCAAGCATTGGAGCAGCAGGTGAGCAGTGCCGCTGGCCAGGAGAAGAAACAAGGAAAGATTTGAGAAAGGAGATATTGACATGGGGTTTAGCTCTTTCCAGAACACGGATCTTGATTACCAGCTTCATCAGCGCGAAATTACGGATGTGGTCATCGCAGGTTTGACGACGAATGCGTGCGTCGAGGCAACGGCGAGATACGCTTATGATCTGTGAGTAGCTTAAACAAGAATTGCTTTTATCTAAATCCAATGCTAACGTTTGCTTGTTTGAATAGTGGATATCATGTTACCTTGCTGTATGTAGACATTGCTCAGATCGATGTTTGAAAGTGCTAATAATAGTTTTAGGAGCGATGCTACTGCTGCATTTAGCATTGAACAAAAGAAAGCTGCAACAGATATAATATGGCCGCTGTTCGCTTCAAAGGTAACTACGGTGGACGAATATGTGGCAGAGCTAAATTAAGAGAAATGGATTCGAACTACGAGCCATGAAACAAGATATTGATAGGTAGTACTTGTGAGATGAAGATTCTTTCATTGTTAATAGTCGACCGAAATTTCAGCATCGTAATCCCAAATGTCCCCAAAGTGAGTGTTGTGGAATAGTGACACCCTTATTGTCAGTGGAAATCATACCGTACGACTTTATCTAAAATAATTTCTATTCTTTTGGGACACGAGCTATCGAAGGTATAATAGTGATACCTCATCTAGCTACGCTTTTTGTAGCTCATGAGATGTATTCTACTCACTATACATCGGAATCCATTCTTGTGAAGTGTCTTGCATCCAAGATTTGAAGGTATGCAGCTACTAAAGTCAGCACCTTAGAAATGCAATACATTTAAATAGGATACGTACCTCCAGCTCTCCATCTGTGGGACATGATTTGAAGCTTGTCTTTCATCCTTCCCAGTGGCTGAAGTGCCTCGCTGCCATACCGCCCCAGAAGGCGACTGTAGATAGTGGCTGCTTGATACGCCCAGTAAAGCAGTAGAGGCGAAGCATCTTCCACAGATACTAACGTTCCGCTAAGGAAGATCTCAGAATCCCAGGACATAGAGTCTGCCACGGGCTTTAAGAGGTCCATAGCAAATCTAGCATGTTCTGGGTCAGCTCGCGAGGAGCCTGGGTCATAGAGAGCAATGAGAGCACTAGAAAGACGAGACTTCAGATCCAATCTAGTCATGTATTTCACTTTACATACCTGTAACAAATGCCAGTCTGTGCACAAACAGCCATGCGCCTGATCTGGCCCTCGACGTAGGTAAGGTTGAGAAGAGAGCGCAAAGTTCGATCTAATTGCCACTTCTCTGCTTGGTGATCAGGCTCGTCATTAGGTAAATTCATATTGTAACGGTGAACGCGTCCAAGAAGATATGCGGCTTGGCACATCCTTGCAAGCATTCCCATTTCGATACTGGCAGGGGCGGATATGGTGAAAGGTCTATCGGAGATGTTCTAAAGTTTCATATTAGCTGAGCAAGGGGTAATCTTCTAGGGGGTCCTTGCCCCTTGATCGAATGCTTGGTCATCTGCGGGTAAAATGCTAGTAGAAGTCGGGTCTTCTGTTGATAGTTGTTGCGTTGGATTGCCAAGCTGCATGAACCTGCTTACCGTTATTCTCGGCCATGCTACCAGATGCCATTGTAAGTTTATGGCCAGTGACATCCATAAAATATCATAAGCATTTCTTGTACTATATGTGGCAAAAATTCAAGCAAAACTCACCGATCTAGTATCAAAATCGCCCACTATGCCCTCTTTCGTTCCTCATGCTCCAAGATGCTAAAGGAGGGACTTTGTGCGTTAGAATGCAACGACTTGTCTACGCCTAGTGCGAGACCATATCGAGCACATTGGCCGACTGATAGGTATGCAGCAGGATAGATTGCATGACCAAGTTCGTAGATTGCGAGTAAAATCTGTGTTTGTAGGAGTTGGAGTGTTAGGACTCCAGCTGTGGCCGCTTCCATGCAGGCGTGCTTTACCGCAATATAAACTGGTGTCTTTGAATCAGCTGAATGAAGTTGCTCCGAGGGTTTCCACATAAGTATCTTCATGGCCAAAAGTAACAAAGGCGTTTCTGCACCGGGGCTTGCTAGCGGGTTGATAACATGGTCATGCAGACGCTTCTTAGAGATAATTGGCATCCACCAGTGGACTCGCTCTAAGTAAAGTCTCGCGACTGTCTGAGGATCCCCAATGTTTTCGATAATAAACGGCAGAATTGTGAAATTGACCTTTGGGATCTGAACGTCCCCGTACCGAAAGACTTGATGGTCTAGGAAGTAAACGGTGGGAAAACTCGGAGTTTGTCTAGTTGAACGGAGTAGCGGTGGTCCCGATGACCCATGTTCGCTGATTAAACGGTTTTGTTGCGGTTCAGAAACTTGTATAGTACTGGTTAAAACTTAGTTGAGACGTACCGATATCTAAAACGGGCGGCTAGAGTCACACTATGAGTAATCGCAACCAATCCCTTTGCTATAATTATGTTACCTTTCAAAATTTTCATCTCCAACCAATTCATATTGACTCACCTTGTGCATGTGGAGCATTTTGGGAAAAGCCTATCGCAGCTTCGTTTCCTTTTCCTGCAAAAGGCGCATGCGTTTGATGCTGTTGATGGTCCAGCAGTCGTCATCGAGCCTTTCAATTTCTAAATTACTGTCATGGAAGATATGTATTCATATTACTTACATAGTGTCCTGAAGGGTATTTGTAACGCCGCACTATGATGGCTATTGTATCGATGGAAGAGGATGGTTGCTGACAAATACCTTGTACAAAAATCCTTGATGAGTAATTATCATGCTTTTGCGCAGCGGCGTTTGGTCTTTGAGCCGTAATAATTTGATTTAAAGGTTCACATCATAGTGGTATCAGAAGTGAAAACTAATAAGGAATATTAGGGACCTTGTTACGTGAAGCTTTAATTATATCTGTTCTAAAAGTACGCTAACTGAAACTGTCTAATGGAGGTCGAATATGCTTCTACATTTCGACTACAAATCCTCCCCAAATTTGGAGACGCCATCTCTTGCTAGCCTTTCACTAGGACGCTGGACCCGGAATGGCTCATATGCAGTATTATCCTATCATTGAATGAGCTAGGGGGCCAGGACAGAAGTTCAAACACCAAGATTACTCACCTTCACTCCTCTAGACATTGTTTGTGGCGTTTTGGAAAGCAAATGGAGCGTATCACGACCATCCTCCTCAGTATATGACTGCCCCATCTGCTCATATGTGTACGGAGCCTTCTCGGCAGCGGCTTTGCCCTTGCCACCGCGGTTGAATGGTGAGCAAAACTGCAGATACCATAGCGTCATGGCGGCGAGAGAAAGTGCAGTAGCAGACCAATTGAGAGCATAGGCAATCCGGCCGTCTTGTGCCGTTATAGGGATGTCTTCATCATCAGCCCGACTGACAAGAGTATGATAGGTTACTTGTGTCATTATGGAAGTTGCTAGGAGGGCGAGAGATGATGCCTAGATTAGGTCAGCGGCCCAAAGTGGAAGGATAAATCTGGCGCATAGATTCTTACCGTTGCAAGGACGACAACTCCAACCCAGCGGTGGAAAATAGAGGCAACGCTTGCAATAACTTCTAGACTTTTTAGAATCCCAGATACGGTGTAAGCAATGAATAGCAACCGCGGTCCGTGATCAAGCCAATAAAACCGCACATCCTGCCTGTGAACGCTTACACCCCAGCTCTTCCAGAATCCAAAAAGGTTGAATATCAATTTTCCATTCTTTGAGCAAAAATCGACGTGGCGCACGCCATTCTGAATAGTTCCGCTGCAATAGTTCCAGAGGTGGATAGTAAAGAAGTCTTTGTGCTTAGAGTAGTCGTAGGAATCGGGAAGGCCGTGAAACACGTCGTTGCCCACTTTGACTTCAACATTGGAGGTATCAACCTAGCTACGTCAACGGGATCCTACAAGAGCTTCGGGTTACGGACTGTTGCAAATTGAAGGCCGGGCCGGGCTCTCGGTAAGGCAACGGCCGCAAGGCACACCAGAGACACTATGCTCAAAATAGCAGGACTTGTAAGGAAAACATAATGAGCCAGTCTCCCCATGACGGCGGGTAACAAGAGGCCACTAGGCTAATAAGAAGACCAAGGCTGGAAGGAAGTTAACGTTGTGAAAGTGACGGGGTAAAAAGCAGATTCGAGACAGAAAATCGCAGTCGTGAGCACTGTCCTCGACGATCTCTTTCAAGTCCCCACATGGTCTGGAGCTGAACGATAAGCAGCGGCTTGCATCGCTGCCTTGCTGTCTATCTGTTCAGCCTTATTTTTGTGGCTGGCGGAAGCTGCAATCTGGACCCCAACGGTTGGTAGAGGGCGTGGTGGGATGGGGGCCGAGATGTTGGCCAAGACGCCGAGGGTCTGGGCTTTCCCCGCTCACCCACATGCCAGAGCGCTGGGAGGGCCAAAATGTCAGTTCTGTTTCTTTGTTGTCACTAGCTGAGCATAATGCAGCAGTTTACACCCAACTCTCCGCTCCCTCTGCCTGGCCTCGTTCAGCTGGGGATGTGCTTCCACCAGTAGAGCCCGCGTTTTCGGAATCTCTTTCTCTCTGATTTGTCGTCTGCTGCCAAGGCCGCCACAGTCACAGCCTTCGACGTGGATACAGCTCATCTGTGAGACTGTGTCAAGCTAAGGTCAAGGAGCATTAACTAGCCTCTACGACGGCTAGCGAGCTGAGTCGCAGGCATGATGGCGCATGAGGTCTGGGCTGCCTATCACCGTGTCCTTCGGTGCAGCGTCGTTTTCATTCCCACTTTCCTACTCATTCATTCTCACTATGTCCGCTGTTTTTCATTTTCGAGCCCTCTACCAACATGGCCGGCTTTATCAACCTTCTGTTATTGTTCTGTATTCTATGTCTTTATTTCAAGCATGCTTTTGCACTTTCTCAAGGGATACATGACTATTATGAAGGCGACAAATACTTTTCACCAGACTACACTCCCGCGTTCTCGCAACATATAGACGCTATTGAAATCGAGTATCTTGAATATTTTACACAATTAGCACCAGTCAAGGTACCTCCAATTGTGCTCTCACCATGTTTAAGTAAGAACCAAACCGAGGAGAAGCGAGGATTCGTGACTACCCTCGCGCATTTTAAAGAGTTTGCCCGCCAACTTCCCGGTCTACTGAACCATGAGATTAACAAAGCGCTCGGCCGCCCACCTATGAAACCAAAATATGCGGGCTATTGCGTGCCAACATCGTTAACTATCAACCTGTATTATCATGTTGTAGCTTCAAGCCAGGAAAATTTTAATATTGCAAAACCGGAATGGGTCGCGGCACAGGTAGGTGTTCAGATCTCATGGCCGTCACGGCGCTTTTATTGCGCTGTAATAGTAACATCGGAGTAGACGAAATACATGAACGACATGTATGCGCACTTAAACATCCAGTTCATCCAACGAGATCTCAATTACCGCATCAATCCGGACTTTGCTAGGTCTCCTGAAAGCCACACTCATCCCCACCGAAGGGAGACTCGTTCAGGCAACTATTGGGACCTCAACGTATGGCTTGTTGAAAATATACCAAATGATCCCGGTGCCAATGATGGCACCTCAATTGATGGGGTAAAAGCGCACCTCCTGGATCCGTTCTCAAACTTCTCTAATCTTAACTCAGTACTCGGATTTCCCGAATGCCACCTCAAATGCCTACCAGAGAACTTTTGACGGGGTTGTGATTGCCGCGCGGACTATTACCGGCGCCCCTACTGTCATTCCAGGGTCTACATCAGTCACGCTTCCGCATGAAGTGGGACACTGGCTGGGTTTATTTCATGTCTTCAGCAACGACAGAGATGATGCCGGTCAAGGTCTACAATGCTCTCTCGATGATACGGATAAAGTTATAGACACGGAGCAGTACACCAACAACCAGAATTTCCAGTTCGAGGCCACACAGATGCCCTGTGGCAGTACTAAGCTCGAGACCATAACGAATATCATGAGCGTAAGGAGTTCCAGGCTCAGCAAAGCTAGAAGGTGCTCTCCTGCTAACTATATCAGTACTCCCTCGCCATGGGAACCGACGGCATCGGATTCACGACTGGCCAAAAAGCCCGCATCTATTCCCACTATCTAGGAATCCGTCGGGGCTTAAAGAACCTCGCGGGATGCCCCACCGCTCCTGTAGCAAAGCGCGACCTACCAGATAACGTCATCGAGATGCTCAGAGAGGACGACCAAAACTGCCTCGCCACTTTCCACGCCTCTATTAATCCAGACCCAAGCCTGCAGCCACCACCGGATCCGCAATACCCCTTCTACCCCGTTATAGCCGTGCCGCAGCGAGAGCCAATTCCATGGATGAACCCCAACGATCCTCCCACTGCTGGTTCGGCAGATCCGCTCGGGGGGTACACGGAGTTTGAGGATGGCGGCGTGGATGGGAAGGCCGTTACACATAACGAGGACCAGAATGGCAATCCCACCCCGAATAACCCGACACCGCCGTCAAACCAGACATGTCCAGCCTCCTGCAATATCCACCAGAACTCCTGTGACAAGCCTTCGGCGCAGACCTGCATTTATCCCGATCCCTTCGCGATGAATCCGCGCGCTGCGTGTGCGTGTCGGCCGGGCTATCGGGCGGCTGATCCAGCTGGCGATGCTAAGAGAATGTGGAGGCTACAACTTGCCGGGTTACAGCATATGGTCTGGGTTGCGGAGGGAGTGCCGTGTACGACGAGGTGCAATGCCTCACCTGGGGATTGTGGGGAGGTAGGAATCCTACCGAAGTCGTGCGCTGGGTAAAGGATGTTATTAATGCTACTGGAGTCAAGGATGGAAATACCACGGTTTTGGTTAGTTAGACTTAATGTTTTATCGCACCTTCTGCATGTTCTGTTTGATGATAGTGTGATTGCCCTCACGTGCTTCATTCACAGGTTAACGCAGATGAAACACCATTCGGGGTATGTGGCCTCGCCATTTACGCCTAGAGCATTGCGATTCGGGGGCCAAGGTAAAAACATGCCAATAGTCACGTCACAGGCCATAAGACACTCAAAGTGCATGCATTGACTCCAGGCATTGCTATTCATCTGTGCAAGACATGAAGAGTCCTGTCGACTATTCGGACCCTTCATCCACCGAATGCAGAAAGCCCAAATACATATCACCGAAGTCATGCCATGCCTAACCAACCAATGCCAATAACCAGCACTACCGTCATCACTATCTATAAGCTCAACTCCTTCCAACTAGTAATCAATACAACGCACACGCACCCCAAACTAGAAAGCCTATAGAAGGGGAGGTGACCACCGGGAAAAGCGGGCAGGGATAGAAGGGGAGGTGGCCCACCCCCGCCACCCTCCCCTCCTACCCCGACCTCTCCCATATCCTCAGGAACTGAGACATCAGAGCAGGCACAAGGCATCGGAGAACAACGGGACGACCCGCCCAATACGACGCGATCCACACGGGCTGCACACGTTGCCAGACTGGTGCAGAGGGGACACTGTGCACCAGTGTGACAACCGGTACAGCCCGCACGGGGCACCGCACTGAGGCGGAAAATCCCAGTCTCGTCATCTAAACCCGCACCTACCCATCAGTCCCAGGTCCGTCCTCAGACAAAGGAGGCATGATCACCCTATCGCTAGGGTTTTGGATGATGACCCTCTCCCTGGGGAATGATAACCCTCCTCTCTGGGGGATGGTCTCCCTCTCCCTGGGGGATGATAACCCTCCTCCCTGGGACTGGAAACAACTTCCTTTCCATCTGCATGTATGAAAAATAGGTTAGCAAAGTGTACTATTAGTGGTCAAGGTGAAGTGAAGTATAAAGTACAGATTAAGAGACGAGGCAGGTGGGAGGGATAATGCCAAGACTTACTTAGTATATTACAAGTTGAATGTATAATATGAGTCCTGCCTTCTGGGGCCCCAACTGGGTAGGAGCACGATGCACTCATTGATGTTGCTCGAAAGATGACTAGGTACCATGTCACTCTGCTAAGACTGTCACTGACGGGAAACTGTCTAACATGAGTGAGGTTGTCAGCGGCACGACTCTTTAGACCAATGAGTTAGAGCGACAGGCAAATACTTACTGATGACCAGAGAGTTGGCAAGATTGATTTGATCCAAAGACGTGACAAACAGCCAAAAGTCGGTTGAGGCGTGACTTCACAATAGAACAGAAGTCGTGTTCAAGCTCACCCATGCACACAGTAACTAAGAGGAGAGGATAAGAGGCTAGAAGAAGGCGTTGCAGCTTATCCAAGTGATGTATAGCGAGTGAGTGAGGTTATGATGGAATACTGTGTGCCGAAGTGAGATGAGAAGAAAAAAAGGGCGTTGTGAGCGACAGTGAGCCCTAGTTGGCTGAACAGCTCAGTTTAACTTCAAGAACAAGAAGTAACACTCTTTGATACAGCTTTTGACAAGATACAGCTAGAAAAGAGGCTCAAGGAAGATGTGATGATGTGGTGTTGATGGTGGAGAGGATGAGGAATGGAAGAGAGGAAAACAGGAGGAGGGCAGTCTTTTATGTGCGGCCTGGAGGGTTTAGCGAGGGCCTAAACCGGTAACTACAGGGATGGTAGAGCTTGCAGTGAATGATTAGAGCTTGTTTATTGTTTACTGTATGCTGAAACCATCGGTGATGATATGAGGGGTAAAAGGAGCTGCAAAAGATCTAACATGAGAACTCGGAACGATAGCAAGGCTATTGCAACTCCCTACGTACAATATAAGTAGATGCAGTCAGCTTGAAGTGTAATTCAAAGCAATGAGGCCGAGAAAGTATGGCGGACTGCGTGATTCACCGCGTCAAAATACGCTTTCATCCTGTGCGTAAGAAAGCAATGAATGTGTTCGACTACCCCAACGTCTAAGCAAGAGAGTTCCCCATGCTCGCACTTAGTCTAACAGAAAATATTTGATTCTTTTTCCTCTTTGAAGCGTATATTTGCGGTGCGCAGGACGTGAAGGCGGAAGTTGCCCAACTCCAAGGTCCACACTGGCCCAGCCTTAACATGAACCTAACCACTAACACTGATTTCTGCCGAGCTATCAGTATCTTCAAACAAGCATCTCTAGATCATTGAACTTACTGTCTCAACAGCCCTGGTATTATCACTAAGAGAGCACGGAATTTTAGCCTGTCCTTTTCCCCTCATACCCTCTCCGCATCGCCCGGTTAACCACACACACCGCCCCAGAATTGAATCGACTCAGCAACCACGATAGGAAGTGCAGTTACTCAAAGTTATACAAAGACAAGCGTCTTCAGTGTAAGGGAATGCATGCCTTTATCTGCGACGACGGTATCTCTAAATCCTTGAAAGGTAAGACCATCCCGATCAAACTTTTACCACACTTTCGGTCTCTCTTCTATTATGGACCATTGATTGCGTCTACTCCACAACAACTCTCTTCATATACTTCTCTAACACAGTGACTACAAATAGGGAATTTAAATAGTCTAGCGTACCGCGATACTCAATATCATCTTCCGAGCACGCTAGCAAGCACATCAGTGCAGTGCTGACGGCTTGGTTTTGCGAGATGGTTTGGGGCCTGCGACATTTTAGTACCATATTCTAAGCATGCTGGCAAGTAAATCAGTGTTGTGCTAGTGGTTGGAAGGTAAGGGGTAGGACATGGTGTTTCAGTTAAGATATTTAGACAGACCCGACGAATTCAGTTACAAACCTCCCACGCCAGAAGGCTCATACAGATGTCGGTATCTCCTAGCCTTATGAAATTCCAGTGCCATTGTTCCGGAACGCCGGCAAGCGAATCATTGTCTGGGGTTTGTGCCACAAATCGTCGTTCTTCTATCAGTTATGTTTATCTGCTAACAGAGCCATAGGCAGCCCTCCCTGACTGGAAGAGAGTACCCTTCGGCAGACCTCCATTCGCTCTTGTCGAAATAATCGAGCTTGGCTCCAGCGATCCTTTCGGAACAGATGGTAAAGCGAATCATTAGGCAATATCATTGTGACCACTCGTCTTGAATGGCTGACCTTGACGGGGTTCCTCAGGGGCGCTGCAAGGCCTGCGCGCTTGCAGTTCTCATCACCGAATGTTGGAGATTGGAATAGCAGTACTCCTAACGAATAGCATATAACTGCTTTGGTGGATTGCTGGCAGTACACTCGAGGAAGTTACACTGGACAGTTACGGACTCGCGCCTGAAGGCGTTATGCTGTGATAACTTTACAGCCATAATTTTATATCCAATACAATTGCCGCTAGTTTTTAGATAGCTTACTGCCGCGTCCAACAGGGTTGGTGCTTGGCCGGGCAGGGAGAAAATCCTGGTACATTGATAAATATCCACTCCGTAGGATGCTCTACCGCTGAACCATTCGCCCTCATGTAGTGTTCTAACAGGCCAGCTTTTCGTAGAGTATATAAAGAGCCTACATTCAGCCGCCCTGGCAGCTGTGTCTGCAGGATTCCCCGACCCGTGCGTTTTTACCAATAATAGATGAAGATGTCGCTGCGCCTCTTCGGCCAAGCACTGTGCCCATTCATCTTTGCACATCCCTCTTAGACTCACTTCACCCTAAACTTGAATTATCAGCCTCTCCCTTTCGTCGGACCCATTTCACGTACTCGTTCCTCGCCTAAAATCCGACTCTTTATGCAGGATTTGTTCGACAAACATAAGAGCGAAGGAATAATAGCTTGCCCGCGTAACAATGGGACGCGTAGGAGGCGCGCGAAGGAAACTGACAGGATTCTATCGGGGGGGCCTCTTGCGGTCCGTAGCTAATTAGTAACGGATCTGGGCTAGGTAATACGTGGGTGGTCGATTCATCATCTATGTATAACTTGCTAACAAAGTCACTAAGCCCATTAGAGCGCAGGAGTGCCGACACTCACTGCGATCTTTCTGTATTGAAAAGAATCCTTAGATCGGCTAGATATCGATTGAAATGCCCATGATAGCCTTCAAGAGATACCGAATCTATTCCACACGTCACAACATAACACCTACTCGTACACTAAAGCCTGGCACTGTAGGCTTCCAGTTCTTGAGAGCTAGCTTCATCGCTGTCGAAGGACGTATACAGAAGCTTATCCTACCAGAACATCTTCAATGTCTTTCATGGAATTGGTTGACGGTGAATCTCGCAAAATTACTCAACATCAAATCACAAGTATGTATTTGAGCTAACGTGCAAAAAGCAGATCTAGGAAGCGTCGGATTCTTCAAGTCCGTACTGGAAGAACTGTCTCCCACACTCGGGGATGAGATCACACCTACGCGTGAACTCTAATTCCAATTCCTCTGAATCTATCGAGGATGCATTAACCAGCAATCCCGGACGAAAGCCGTGTACAAGCTCGCGAAAAGACCTGATCAACCGGAATTCCGAGATCATAATCATGATGGCTGGAGGTCAGACCCAACATACGGCTTATAGAGTTCTAGGCGGTAGAAGAGGAGCAAGGCTATACACATATAGACGGACACATCCTCTTCTCAGCATCAGAAGATCAGCGGGATTCGGTCGATAATATTGAATGGATAACCTAAACGGGCGCATACCAAAGAACATGATTATCTCAAAGCCGACGGGTTTCACCAACCAGCAGGTCTACCATGAACACTGCGACTTATATTGCGGCAAGGCGCGGAGTTTGTTTTTACACAATACAAAACTTGAATACGGACAAGTCCTTCGAAGCCCTTTTGCAACAGAGAGAACATCGGAAATTTTCCGAAAACGATTGGTACTACTCTCTGCAGGAGCCCTCAGCATATGACGAGAGCTCGCAGAGAGTCCTCACACATATCCGGATATCTTCAATGGCACCCTAGGTGTATTGCGAGCCTTCGGAAATGTCCACCTAGTTCGCCGTTATCCTAGTGTGCCCATAACGCCACTACCAAGGACTAGCACGTCCTATAGTTGAGGTTGTGAATCATTCTAATAGAATTGTTCCACTGGGATCTATAAGGTACCCCAAACAAGCATCCGAGTTTCCCTCGCTGATCCTGGACTGGTTGGATTGGGCATGTTTATAGGGATTATAACGACGTGAGAAATCTTCACACAGACCCCGGCATTAAATTCTGTCCAGAACTGTAAGATGGTCGAACCATGGATTTGAATACATCTCAAAGATCTCTAGACGAATCTGAGCTCAAGCCTTTCTGATATCATCCGTATCTGGGCATGGACAGTACACGTTGAAATCCTGGGATACACACCACACAGTGGTAGGAACTATAAGGAGCTTGGATGCTGATCTGGAAATAACTTTGGAGGTGGCGAGGGTCCGCATTGGCGGTTCCTGTACTCATGGCTGTTTGTGCAGTTGGGAAAAGAATGAAAGGGCCGGGGTTGGTTGAATTAACAACCGAAGCAGTTACAAGGTGCAGCAGCACAAGGTATTTGAGAGTATTCGCGCGATGACTTTGGCGACTCTTCCGTACCAAGTTCCATCTATGCGGGCCGCCTAGTGCTTGCGAACTGGTAGTAGGAAGTCAGCAAGAAGCTACAGCCGGAAACGGACATGAGGCCTCCAGTAAAATGGAGTATCTAGGGCACTCGCAAAATTTACAGAAGAAGTGTGAAAAAGAACCTTAGAGAAAGTAAGAAGAGGTATGAGAAAGAGATATTGAGAAGAAGTACAAGAGGAGGTACGAGAAGAGACATAAGAATAGACATGAGAAGAGACATGAGGAGAGGCATGAAAAGAAATGTGAGAAGAAATGCAAGAAGAGATGCGGAGAGAGATGTAGGGAAAAGACACAGAGAAGAGATTGGCGGCACACTAGGCCACACCTGCAGCTCTAGCAAAGAGTTCCTTCTCATAATAAGAAGCATCGAACCATTTTGAAGGATCGGCTTGCTCTGCCGGAGAGTAGGGGAAGCCGTTGGAGCAGAACCGAAAACTTGGAAAAAAAAGGAGTTAAACATACCGGTATAGAAAGTAGAGAAACTAAACATAAAAGGGCTTGAGAATAAGGGACACGAAGAGCGTGGACATAAATTGGAGAAAGAGCTGGGGATATAAACTACCTCCATATGCTGTAACCTGAAAACCTGAATCTAATCTTGGAGGTCTTTGCTCTCATCCATACCCACGAGCACCAATAAGTGCGAGAAAGAGATGTGGTGATTTGCGCACTACAGTCCATAGTTCAAGATATGCCTATTGCGGCAAGCAAGAACCCTTAGAAGAACGATAGAGTAGAAATCACAGATTTCTACCCTGGAGGTTATCCAACTACCATCGAATGGTTAGACTGACCGGCAAAAGTCTTTGGTTCTCCGGCCATCCGTTCATCCGTTCATCCTCTAGGCGTATTGCTTATCTCGAGTATCCCAGCCCCTTCGCAAATGTCCGTCTTCAGATTCTTTATTCATAATCAACTCCGCGGAGCGTTGTGAGTAGCGGAAGGCAGCTCGTGCATGATACCTGCTGGTATCGCTTCCCGGAATTGAAAGTTTGTGTTCGACTAGAGGTGCGAATGAAGCCCTGATCCTCAGCGAATCTATGGTAAAATGACAAATATTGGTTGTCCATGCTCTGATTCCGCTGTGTGGGTTTTTGGGATCAAGCTTGCCCGAATCTTGCAGAAGAACTTTTGATGAGGTCCTGGTCAAGATCATTGGCACCGTGGAAAGGCTATGACTCCTACTGTCAGCCTAAATCCAGCGGATGTGTACGAGCGCCTATTAAAAATTTAAAGGCGTATGGATTACTCCCCGTCTTTTGTGTTGTTTTTTGGTTGCTAGAAGGGAATGAGTCGTTCAAATGTCGATGTCTTCAAAACGCCAAGTCTGAGAAAGTTCGGTATTAGAGCGCATTGTCTGTGGTAGAAGGCAATATCTCAAATATCATCTGCTTTCACCTCACACTCACGGTTGGGTACGTCCCAGAGGGTAGTTATTCTCACGGGTGTCGTAAAGGTTTGTACGACTTTAGAATACTTGACGTGCTCTTCAACAGCTATGTTATTAGCTCTATATTTCGTCAGCTGCGAGGAAGTAGGTTCGTTTGTAAACGATTTAACAATGCTTTTCTTGGGCTATTGTACAAATATGGATACGATGGTGGTCGAACAAAGGTTGTGTGATGAAGGTCGAGCTGCAGCCCTATAGAAGCGGTGAGAAGACTCCTGAAGCTTGTTTGGTTCGTCGAACGATCCCCGCAAATCTCCGCGAGCTACTGTCGGGATCCCTCTTTCGTCACACTATCTCAATCCAAGATGCGCTTCAAAGCTTCTATTCAGAACATATCAACATTTACGAGTATGAATCCCGTCAACCTCCTGCTTTGCGCCGCTCTAACACCTTCCATACAGAGTTTACGGCTTCATTAAACTCTCTTGGGCCCCTCGCATGGGTTAAACTCAGCAAGGACCAGGTCTGCTTCACGATAATCCCCGAGCAAGGCACGCAGGTTTGGGCGTAAGTCTAAAATAGAGGGCAATGTTAACACCTAGCTAATGAAGGTTCCCCACAGCGTCCTGTCGATCGTAAGCGTGGCACTGCCCTTCGTATCTTCGCACCGATTCTGAGTTGTCACTCGTTGACCAGTGCGCGACGCGTAGGACACTATTTTCGACAGCTACACGATCCAATCCGCGGCGCAGAACGTCATAAACCTCGAAGTGCCGTTGACGTCGCTCCATCGCGCGCTCAAGTCCGCCCTGCAAGCCAGCTCCGCCTCGATTCGCCTGACGAAGAAAGACAACGTACCGCTTCTCGCGCTCACCATCGTCACAACCTCAACTAGCATCAGCAACAGCGGCACCACTAGCAGCAGCACGACGACGACGGCGACGACGACGGCTCCACATGGAGGCGCACTCTCGACCAGCGGCGCCGACAACAACCACAACCACGACGATGGGTTCGGCTTCGACGGCGGCACGAGCAGCAGCAGCTTCGAATGCGCCTTCGGGCGCGAGCGCGAAACCGTCGTGACGCAGGAAGTCCCCGTGCGCGTCCTCAGCCCCGAGACCGTTGCGGGCTTGCACGAGCCGCGGTGTCGCGAGCCAGACGTGCACATCCTGCTGCCCCCGCTACTACAACTCAAAGGCATAAGCGACCGGTTCACGAAGCTGGCGCTGGTCGGGGCGAAGTCCGGCACAGGCGCAGGCGGCTTGGGCGGCACGGCTGTGGCGGCGGCGGCAGCTGCCTCCTCGTCCTCGTCGATGCCGAGGACGAGGCTCGAGATGGCCGCGAACATGCATGGTTGCCTCAGGCTCAGCATCAGGACTGATGCTATGAGCATTAGCAGTGTTTGGACCGGCCTGAGCAATCCGGAGCTGGATCCGGCGCAGGTCACCGGCGGTGAGGAGGGCATTAGGGATCATCCGAGCACGAAGATGAAAGAGCTCGGGAGCGCGGACGGGCGCAGCGAGGAGGGCTGGGCCACTGTTCGAATTGATGGTAGAGATTGGGGCAAGGTCATGTCGGTCGGTCGATTGGGCGGGAGGGTTATTGCGTGTGAGCTTCACATTTTTTTTTTTT
>KV749645.1:0-12161 GCA_001692915.1 Glonium stellatum
CACCCGCCACTGCCGCATCCGCCACTGCCGTCGTCGCCGCCCCTGGCTCCACCTTCGCCGCCACTGCCGTCGTCGTCGCCGCCCTTGGCTCCACCCTCGCCGCCGACGCCCGCGTCCGCGCACCAGCGCCGGTCCGGCCGCCCAGCCCAGCGCCCGAATCGTCCGTCCCTGTAGTCTGGCCGCCCGCCCCTGACGCCTCTGCAGTCGCCTCCGAGGCTTCCGCGGCGGAGCTGGAGCTGGAGCTGGTGGCCCACGGATCCGTCCCCGCCGCGTGCACCGTCACCCACATGCCGCGGGCGGCGGGCGAGTAGGCGTGCACGGGCATGGAGCGCCAGACGGCGGTGCCGCAGAGGAGGGCTGGCGGGGTGGTGTCGGTGTCGGCGTCGGTGTCGGTGGTGGCGTCGGCCTCGCTGGTGTTGGTGTCGGCAGCTGGGTTGACGGCGGCAGTATCGGCAGCGGCAGCGGCGGCGGTGGCGGCGGCAGGGTTGGTACGTGGTGGTGCGGCTGGCAGTGGCGGCTGTGCGTGCACCGTGCTGAGCGGGAGGTAGCGCGTGCTGAGAGGTACGGCGGGCAGCCAGCGGAAGGGCGTCAGGGTGGCGCTGAAGAAGGGGGTTGTGGCGCTGGGGTTGGGCGGGTAGACGGCCAGGGTGAGGGGTGTTAGGGGGGAGGTGTTGAGTGGGGAGGAGAAGCGGAAGCGGGCGAGGTGCTTGGGGATGTTCCAGTTGTGGCGGCCGTTGTGGCAGGTTTGGGGTTGCGAGACGTAGATTCGTGTGATGCGATTGCGAGGGGGGGTGGGTTTGTTGGGGACTTGGAAGACGCCGGGGATTAGTAGGAGTTCGTCGTAGGGGCCTGGGAGGGGGAAGGGTGGGGGGTTAGCTTTTGGGGGTGGTTAAGAGTGGGAGGGTTTGGTGGAGGGGATGGGAATGTGGTCTGGGAAATCCCCAGTGTGAAAACGGAATGCCCCTCTACTGTTCTATCTAAAGGAGTCACTGCTATTGCAATTTTTATATGCAGGAAAAAATAAGACGTAAATTTTCAAGAAATGCCATTTCATCTTTCTTGTTCCTCTCGACTGCTAACATCCTCTTTTCACTCGGTTACTGAAATACCGAAGGGGAAAAAGAGAGGAAGAGGAAGAGGAAGAGAAGAAACAAAAGTCGCACCCGCACTTACCCGCCGGTGTATCCTCATACCTCACAACCATAATCATGCCTAGCCCGCCCTTGAACTCGCCGGCGAGCTGTGGGTCCGCGAACTCGGGCGAAGACGCCTCTAGCGGGGCATAGACGCCCTCAGGCAGCTTCCGCATATTCAGCATCATCCAGTACGATGTGCATTTCGTCGTCCACGGCGCGGGTTTGATAGGGACTGGAGGCTCTGAGCTGGGCATTGTTTGTTTATTAGTCGTTTATCTGGTGGTCGTGGCGAGTGTTGGTATGACGAGACGATGTTGGAAGCTACAACTCTAGTTTTCACTAATCATAGGTGTGAGTGAAAAGCGAGAAGTGAATATAGTTTCAAATTCTGGCTGGACGTTGGTGAGCGTATATCAGCGCTGGAGGGCGCAAGCCTCGGTTCACGTGTAATGCACTGTGCCTATGCATGGCGCTTTGAGATACATTGCACCATACACTAAGCAGAGAATTGCGAAGAATGTGCGACTTATGATGCGTTAGCTGAAGTATTGTGCAGTTTTATGCGCATACATTATTGGAAATATTCGATGTGGCGGTTTATCTAAGCTAGAAAGAGGATAGTAATTGGAGCTGAACGAAGGTGGCTTTTGGGGGGAAGCCAACGAGTAGACAGCAAGATGCGGTGACACGCCATTGGAAATCTATTCTCTGCGAAGGCTCCGAGAGTTGACTTCGCTAAATCATAAAAGGAAGTTGCTATTAGTGATTCTTTATTGCACCAACAGTGGTTTTTCACCACCACTATAGGTTTAAGCTGTCACGAATATCCAACAAAAAATATCTGTCTAATGATATACAATGCATTTTATCATTACTGGTATCTCAGCGAGTCAAGGTCCTGCCCATAATCTCCAAACCATCACTCTTAATAGACGAAGGTTCCGTCACAGCCCATATCCTCTCATCCATCTCAGCTCGGCTGCCTGCCTCTCCAATGCCCTCCTCAGCTCTTTCCCATAGTCTCTCTCTTTCCGCATCTGCTCCATCTCGTGAGCCGTTTGCGCCTGTTCATCCAAGCTATCTACGTTAAACACTGGCTCACGTCCAAACCCAACCATCCCCAACCTCCCATCCCCAGTCCAGATAACTAGGTTATTCTGTCCCAAGGGCACTTCACCACTCCCAGCAAACTCTGTCGCTACCGTTGGCACAATCTTCTGCACGATATCGCCCCAGCCCGACTCCAGCGCTATGGCCTGGACCGCAGTCGGGTTATCGCCGTTGATGTTAAACTGCCGCACAGGCGTGAACCCGTCACGCTCAACCCACTTCATATTCCCATCGCCATCTGAAAAGACAAGCCGCGTGCCGTGGGGCGCGGCGCAGAGCAGCTTAGAGCTTGACGCCGTCTGGCGATTATGGTAGAAGGAGTTCTGGTTGCGCATCGCACGGCTATCGGACGAGATTATAGAGCGGGTTGGGTCCGACGACAGGCTGTAGAGTTCCAGCGAGCCTTTGCCTTTGTACTCGCCCGCGGCAATGATGGTGTGGCCTGGGATTGACTTGGCTTCGTGCACAGCGGCAGGCGCGGCCATGCTGCGAGTGAGGCGGAGGTCTAGCGGCACGAATGGGTGCGGGATTGCTGTTATGCAGGAAAGCCGGGCGCCTGAGTGGACCGTCCCACGCAGTCGCGGGAAGAAGCGCCGGTCGTAATTTAGGAAGCTAGTGAAGCGGCCTGCCACCCAGATGTCACCATTGCCATCCCACTCGCGCGTTGTAGGCAGGTGAAGGATAGATAGAGCACCAGGTTGAGAGAGCGAGACGTGCCCGCCGAAGTCACCAGTTTGGAGACGGTGAAAGTCGGACTTGGAAGGTGTTCCCGCTATCAGTTCGCACCTAGAGGAGGTGCTACTCTTAGGATATTGAGCAGGCTTGCGGGTGTCGTGGAGGTGGAGAGTCCAGTTAGTCCCGACTGTGAGTGGAGTTGGGTGTTTTGCTTTAGATAGTGCGGTTATAGGAAATGCATATGGCGTCCGGGAGATAACTTGAAGTGTAGATAAATCGACTTCATTGAGCACATTCTGGACCGCAAAGAACCCCTTCTTTTGCCTACTGTCGATGCTAACACATTCAACTGCTCCAGTCTCAGTCATGATAGCCTTACTTTGCGTGAGCCTAGTCTCCTGATCCAGATCCGGGCCTCTATTCGACAACAGGCCAATTGGGCTCCTGTGTATGATCCCACCCCGCCGATTGTGGTTCCCAGAAGCATCCCATATACATATACTTCCATCTTCCAGAGGTGCAACTACTTTATCAGCAAAATGTCCAGCATCGTCGAATAGTATCCCCATTCCAGTGACCTCATGGTGTAGCTTCTCTTCTCTATGACCGTATTGTGCATTCTGAAACCAACTTATCGAATGTGGTGCATGCCTCTGTATGAATTCCTGGTAAAAGTTTGTCCGCTCGCCCGGGTAGGAGGGGTCCCAGTTTGCGCGAAGTGCACTTTTCCTGTAAGCAGCAGCCCGATATGCCTGCATTTCCGCGCTTGGTGCGCTAGCATTGTGTACAGGATCAGGCCCTCCCGAAAGGCTATCCATTGCTCGTGCCAATTCTGCTAACCGGGGGTCCATATGTGAGTAGAGTTGCTGCCGGCGTCGCCGCACCTCCGCAACAGAATGCTCGAAACATAGCGTTTTCCAGAGATTATTGTCACGGGCGACATTGAGGAAGTGACGGGAGACGTGTTGGAGGTTCACAAGGTCTGGAGGCTCGAGAACTGCGTGACAAGATACATAAGCTCAGTTCTAGAGGACATATCCGAGGTATACAAGACTCACAAGCTACGATATGGAGAAGAATCTCGACGGGCAGGACTTCCATTATAATAATGTATACATATGAGGGTATGAGCTTTTCAAGGCGACGTAGGAAGAGGAATTGGAATTGTGAGAGTAGCTGTATAGGCGGGGGTTCTTTATCATGACCTTGATAATAGCCCTCATCCGCTCCGCCCTCAGCCCTTGCCGCAGTTTCTCCGAAGGGCGCTACATGAACCCCTAGTACATCTGATGTCATCCAAACTCTCTCTTAAAGGGCGCAACATAATTATTATGGCTGTTCCTTCTCCTCACAGCTTCATCAGTCTTCATTCTAAAGACGGCAGGGTCAAAAACATAACACATCTACACCGAAAAATCCAGTAAGCTGGATTCTTAGCAGAATCTACTTATGCTTTCCCTTTAAGCGGCCGATATCCGTTCCAACATCTTTTCCACGGCTGGCTGTCAAGAGATCCTCACAGCTCCACCATCACTAAAAGCTTATCAACGAAAACTAAGATAACGAACCAAGCGCACAGCATTTGGCAATTCCGTAATCCACCAGCTTTGTCTAATGTTATACACTTCTTAATGGCAAACCCACTTACTTTGATCAAACTCCAACGTGTAGGAAGTTGTTAGCAGTTTCTCGCTAGAAGATCAAATTGCTATGCCAACCCTAGAACCAAGGGGCGAGAATACTACCTTTCCAGAGGGAGTGTTGTCTTCGCGAGTGTAAATGATAATTCAATAAAAAAAAAACAATATCCTTCAACCCCTTCAACTAGGGTCTTAATGCTAAGTTATAAAATTGCCGCTCGGCTTTCTTAGGAATGGTGCCAGCACAAAGCAGCAAACCTAAATCCTCCAGGACAGGGGTTTTTCAACACATCCCAGTAGGGAGTCAGCAAATGAGACGTATGAAGAACGCATGGGTCGCCATATTGCACTGGTACGAGGTATCGACACGAATTTCATGTGTCAGGACCCACGTTAAAATGACTTTAGTAGTCGTTGTGTTCGCTTTAAGATGAGCAATTGGTGATCTTTCGAGCAGAATATGGGAATTGCTCAGCCAAAACCAAGAAAGCAATGACAACAGGTCTTTAGGACTTGTAACATGGATAATAGAAAAGAAAATCAGCACACTAAAAATATAAATTAGAGGCCATCTTAAGTGAGGAGCATCACCCTTCTTTTGGCAATTTCCTGCTCGATCTCAGCGCTATTATCATGACCCTCCGCTTCAGTATCCAAGCTAAATACTTGATTTGCGTGGTGCTTCATAGCACCGATAATACGGATATGCTCCTCCTTAATAATTACAATTAATATAGGGACAATCACAGCGTGTCTCATTCTATAGTGTAAGAAAAGGGCTCAGTGGTTTTGCAAGATGGCTAGTCGGGTAGAGAAGTAACCAGCACATGGAACGAGCGGAGAGCCTAGTATTTGGGAAAAAGTATGCTCAAACGCTGTTTAGGAGCGATTTTCGATATCATGCCAGAGAGAACGGGGTTACTAGATAGAACATAACAAATCGGAACAGTTGATAAAATTGGGACCATGCCAGATGGAGGACCCAAAAGTAGACCTGTCACGTGCTACTCCTGTCGATCTTAGGTACGGTCTGACAGCCTTAGTTGGACTAATAACCTACTGTACGTGGAAGTCACTTCGTCCCGACCCATCATTGAATCACTCTTCTGGTTGGTGCTGCTGATGCAACGCATCAATTCAGAAGTACTCGTAATCACCCATCTCACCAAATCAGGCCCTCCTCTCCAAAAACCACTATCCCAACGCAAGCACTTATCCCTCTTTCCGATGCCCGAGTTGTTACTTCCTGTTTGAAATCAGTCGGAATCAGTTGGAACCAGTAACGTACTCTTAGCATCATCCAGTTATACAAAGTACATCTCTGCAAACTCGTTTGGGGGCCAAATTCGAGATCCTGTCCATGAGTCGTGGGTTGCGCATCAATTTCCTTCTTTCACCGTGCAGGTGGCTCGCCTTATATGTTACGTACCGGGGATTTTCTGGGCCCGTTTCTCCGCCTATGCCAATATTAGCGCTCGCTGCATATATCAAATCCTTTACTGCTTGGCTTCATGTTGGATTCGAGATGTTCTGAACACGAATGTGGCTGAGTCACAGAAGCTGAGCTGCACCTCTGAAAATAGGGAACTCACAACGAGCTGAACAGTTTTTGGTGGGCTACTGCATGTCGACCATTGTCAAGATCCGGTTCGAAATGTATGACGGACAGGAGATGATGCCATCATAAGGGCCACTGCTAGTTGTTCCTCTATCGTGCTCCTCGTATCCGCCCCTCTCACAAAATGGGAAGGGTGCAAACAACGGCCGCAAGGCGGAACAACTGGAGCGTGCTCAACCACGCCCTGCGGCGTGGCTGCAGCATGGCCTCCACCATCGTGTCCGCGGCTTGCTGGCGCTGACAGACTTGTTGGGATAAGTACTAGATCTGGGCACCTAAGCTGCCGAAACTCGTTTCCATCCTTCTCGAACCGGACGTTGCTGGTGTCTTTCCGCTCCATGCTTTCAAGGCCTTGCAGATGGCTGATTCGTCTAACTCGTCCAGAAAACTCCTACCAAGCCATGGACGTCGTTCACAAAGCTCCATTCGGCAACAAAACACCCGAAGGACTCCATGGCTTGCTATTGTCTGTATCGTTGTCTTAATTGCATCCATGCTTGTATCTATACTGATAGTATCCTTATCAAATCATCAACCCGTCGCATCATGGAAGATTACACCTGCAGTATTACTCTCAGTTATGTCCTCCATTTTCACTCTCATGCTTGAGATCCTGGTCGCCATTGGGATCACTATATGCTGGTGGCGGAGCGCAGCAAATGGAACTACATTAAAACGTCTCCACTACATCTGGGACGGTTCAAACCTCTTGAACTTGGTACCTGCTGTTATGGCTGGTGTCGACACCAGAAAGGTTGCTCTAACGGCAGCCGTTATTGCCGTTGCCAAGTTCGCAACCGGCCCGCTGTTACAACGCTCTACGCATCCCACGAATCATACTGTCGGAGGAGATGTTACAATCAAAATGCACATTGCGCAACAGATTCCCGATGGATGGTTCGGAACCCAAAGCATCTTAACTCCTCCCAGAATTTCTACCTTACAGGACTGGTATCTGAACAGCACTATCAGTACACTAACAGCGGCTGGATTTTACTGCAAAGGCAATGGAACTTGTGGAGGCAGCATAGCAGGTGCAGGAATGAACTACGGTTGTGTCTCGACTTCTCAGACTCTGAATATGCTGGATCCAAAAAACGAAAATTCGACCGTTTTTAGTATTCGGACCTACATGAATTACGACTACGGCCAGCCTATGCTCTTCGTATCAGCTGTGTACCTCTCGGAAGTGGATGGTTCATGTATCGGGACTATCACCACCGACACGTGCAATATAATCGCAGCAACCGTTGAGTATCCAGTTATTATCCAGGATACAACAATGACCCTCAACTACGCCAACCTTCTCACAAACCGTAGCGTCATATCCAACTACACCTCTAAAGGCGACGAAAAATCCAACACGCCCAATACTACCCTCGCCGGTCCTTTAATAGGCCTTAATAATTTTATCGGGAGCTATATATCCACTTCGGCCGAGCTCGCCAACCCACCCACAACTTACTCCGCCAATACCTCCCTTCCAGATCTCTTCTACGACACAAATTCTAGCGATTACAGCCCATACGCGTACGAGCACTGCGGCCTCAGATGGCGAAAGCCCACGGACTATATCCTGACCTCCTTAACCGAGTTCATGTTCCGCACTGCCCTAGACGTTGGCCGCAACGAATCGCTCTCCTCCAACAAGGATCTCCAAAACTTCACCCTAGGCTTCGCAGGCACGGAGCTACGGTACCACTCCGACTTCGGCTATCTTGCCGGCGCCGTCATCCTCATGCTGCTCGGCCTGCTAGGCGTTTTCGTCCTGCTCTGGGGCTGGTGGGAGCTCCGGCGGCCCGTGACGCTTAGCCCGCTCGAGACTGCGAAGGCGTTCGGGGCGCCGATACTGCTGGGGGCCGGGTATACGAAGGATGCGAAGGCGATCATAGAGGAGATTGGGGATGAGAGGGTGGCGCATGACGGTGATGAGATGATTTGGAATGGGGTTATGAGCGCGTCGGCTAAGTGGGAGATGGGGCAGGTGCCGAGAGTGAGGAGTAGGAATGGGAGCACTGGGAGTGGGTACGATAGCCCGAGCAATGGGAGTGTGCATGGGAATGATGAGGTGGTAAACCCATTCGGAAATGAGCATGCGATCGTTACTCCAGGGAGGACTAGGAATTACGGGGATGATGGGGGCGGTGGAAGCAGTAGGGGAAGAGGAAAAGGCAAAATGAGAGCTGGCACGCGGTTGAGGACGATTGATGAGCTTTCGATATAAATTGGTTTTTTCCCTGGAAGGAGTTTGGCTGGAAAATTGGAATCATTCAGCGCCAGCAACGGAATGAGTCATTTTCGATCGTCCGTTAAACTGTAGAGTACATGGATACCAACAAAGCATTGTTAGCAACCTACCCATGAGCAGCTCTGCGCTCAGGGAGGTACAAGAGTTTACCATATACGCAAATTCTTATCAAGGTCTCCGCAACTAAACCAGAAAAAACTGGAGTAAATAAACTACAGTATCTAGACTCGTACGGTGGTAGATAATTCGGCCACAACAACGAGCTTGGTAAACTGGGATTACTTTCATAGCGAGTGCTTAATGGGTAAATTTCGTTAAAGTCCATTTCGCCTCCTCCAGTAACACTACAAAAACGCACTATCTGCACTCAATCAAGGGAGAAGAACAGATCCATGTCATCCCAACCAGGGCATATATACATATCATGGTAAAGAGGCTTAAGAAATAAAGACTCCAGGTAAGGTTGCGGGGAATCTTGGCGCTATCCGAGGCCTTGCCAGGACGACCCATCGTTTCCCAGTTTATAAGCCTCTTCAGGGTGGCTTTATATACCTTTCGTACTTAAACGACGGCGAGTCACTAATAGTGGAGAATGGAGCGTTAGCTTCTAGATGCTGAATACGGTTAACGCGGGCTGTTGCTATCAAGGATCTGGTTGGTTGACTTAGGCTTGGCATCGCCCTCGATATCAAGCTGCTGCCAGTCTTCGGTTCCCTCTTTAATACATTGGCACAGCTTCAAGATGTCACCTTCCCATGGACTCCTCTCATTTTCTACTACGTCGCTGTCTTTGAGGCGGTGTTGCACTAGCTTTTACCCTTGCTTACAGCCTCAACATAACCTAGACCAACCCCATGGTAGTTACAGGCATTCACCCAGTCCCCGACGCGCCATAAACTTATAGGAATACAATGGAATATGAGCCTTCTACCAGCACTGATTTACTAGATGCATATGACTCAGCCCAGTGGCTCTATGAGGCCATAGCTGCTGATGAAGGCATCCAAACTCAGGACACCAGCGATGGCTCTGTACCTGTTAACAGTCATGATTCCGTAAGTAAATAGTCTATTTTTTCCTTCTATGAAAGGAAGGTTAACGGGATAATGTAGTCAGACCCCCAATGTATAGCGCTGGAACCTCTATCTAGTCATTACGGTTCAGAACCGTACGTGAACTTGCACGAAGGAGAGGGCGCCAAGAGTATTTCCGTTATAAATGAAGATATGGAACTCAACTCTACCAACGCGAGATCAAAAATAGTTTTTAATACAAAATTTGCTGACTCCGCAAACCAGACGTATTCGAGCAATGTATACGACACGCAAGGGTCTTTTTAGGGTAATAACACTATTCTTGAACTTAGGGACTATGAAGTTTGCAAACACCAGAACATCAGCCGCCAGGCTGCTTTCCCGAAATTACGAAATTGAAGTCTGAAATTGCTTCAGTCATACAGCCAGGCGCGGAAGCATTGACCACAATCATAGCCCAGACACCCGACGCCACAACGCAATTGAACCGCCGTGCCGGCAAGCAAGCTCCTTCGAGATTCTCGGACGGTCAAACTTCTACTCTAAGAGGTTAGCTTGAATTTCATCAGGCAAATCCCTATCCCTCAAAGGAGGACAAAGAGAATTTATCCACATCAACTGGCTTGAGTGTGGAACAGATCAACCGCTGGTTTACGAATGCCAGGGCTCGCCAAAAAAACACCACTTGAAGCTTATATAGAAAGCCCCATAAGTAACGAGCCGGTTGCTGAAGAAGTCATCAGACGCGCAAGCGAGAGCCCCGAGTTAGAATTTCCAAGTGGACTAGCAACTCCTATCGCACCATACTCGCATCGCTCTTATGCAAGCTCTATATCTACTAGGAGTGTCAGATCTGCATTTCTTAGTGATACTAGCTCAGCGTTTTCACAATGCCCAGATGCCGTCATGTCAGGCCCACCGAGGAGAAGAAGAAAGAGAAAGCATTTAAAAAACCCTCCCCACATGCTAGTTAGAGAAGGCACTCTGAAAAGACACAAAGAAGGATCCTCGGCCGGGATTGCTACTGGTGAGGGCAAAGCCAAATTCTACTGCGCCTTCTGCCATAGGCTCCTATCTGTCAAGGCTTGGAAACGAGACGAAGAAATTCACAAGCCGCAGATCCAGTGGATTTGCATGCCGCATGGGTTTCGCGACGCAACTTCTAGTAAATGTGTCCCCCTGCGGGTCCGACGAGCCAGACGACGGTCATGCGGAATCGTGTCACCACCGAATTGCCGAATGTTTAGAAAGGTCTATTAGTGACCGACGATTTGACAGACCGGAGCATCTGTCGCAACATATCAAAAATTTTCATCACTCGGGTGATCGACCGTGTATGAAGTCTTAGAAAACATATGTCCCTCAAAACCCCAGCCAGGTTTGGTATTGCAGATTTTGCGGTGACAAGCTTCAAGATTGGGGTGCCCGAGCCTCACATCTCCGAAGGCACTTCAGAGCAGGTTCCGATATGAGTTCCTGGGACTCGAATCGTCGTAAGGCGGAGACTACCCATTTTTATGCTAGTCAAGACCGTCCACTGCCACCCCCATTGCCTTCATTTTCCTCTATCTCTCCCTCAATGAGGCTTCCCTCTTTTAGGGAACTCCCGCGATTCCCGTCTAGCGTGCCAACTCTTTCACGAAATAACAGTCGTGACTGTAATTCTCAGCAGGACTATCGCCGGCAACGCCTTCACAACTCTCCCCAATAATACGCCCTAGCTTCCTTTCCACTTCAGAATTTGGTTATTCTAAGGTTCATCAAGATACTTATTCACCTTATGCTAGTACAGTCACTTCCCCCCCTCGGCTCCACAGGGACGAACCGAAAGGCCCCCTCCCCGGCCGTGGCGCCCACTAGCTCTAGCGTGCCCCCGGATTTCGGAAGCTTCAAACGCAATTTTCCAGGTTGCACGGCTACACCTTTCCAGACACAGCACTTATTAAAGTAAGTAGGAGAATTTTGATTGTTTAATCTATCTAGATTCAGATAACATGTATGCTGTAAGCGCTGACCACATCTTCACGAACTTTTAGTAGCCATGCAAATGTGCACAGCCAGTCCCAAACCCACTACTGCCCCGTGACAGCGTGCCCTAGAGCAGAGAGTGGGAAGGGTTTCAAGCAAAAGAACGAATTGATGCGTCATGTCCTTGACCATCGAAGCCTAGGATATTGGTGTCCATTCCGCCCGGATAGAGGGCACAAGTTTCTGCGGACTGACTACCTAATGCGGTAAGCTTGCAGGGTTTTTTTCATATAGAGCAAACCGTACACCATTTGCACCCTTCTACTCTAAGGCATTTAGGTGAAACTTGAGGTTATATAATCCCAGGATACACACATTCCTTGTAGGACTTTATTTGAAAAGATATGCTAACAACTACTTCATTAGCCACATTTGCTGCTGCCACATGGATAAAGATAAACGTGATTCTCAAAGACCTGAAGGTGGCGCAAGGGGACGTAGAAGAAGGGTCGGAAGCTAAGGTGATAGGAGCATAATATGGCAGGTAGCGCAGGCAAGAAGCCCTAGATTTGGCGCAGAACTCTACCGAGCTTGCATACCGTGTTCAACGAAGAGGCGAAACTTCGCTGCGAAAGAACTAAGGTGTAAAAGCTTACAGGCTAAAAAGTCCTCAGTTTTTGAATCTGTGTTTACAATATTCGTGATACAATATTATAGGAAACAACGATCGTA
>KV749652.1:8000-22517 GCA_001692915.1 Glonium stellatum
GCTGCTGTTGCTGTCGCACACTCGACCAGCCGCTCGACATGGCAGCAGACGTGCAGAGGCCCACTGCGACGGATCAGATCACCCAACCGGCATCGCAGCCTGTCTACAATTTCAGCTTCAGCGACTTCCTTAGGCGCGAGTATCGATTTGGCCTAGATCCGAACCGGCCCTACTGCAAAGCGTACATGCAGGGCCATTGCCCTCTGGGCAACAACTGTCCAGACAAGCATCACGTTTCGTCATCCTACAACAAGTGTGTAACCAGCTGTCTTCTGCACCCTTTGGCCCATTCCCCTCCCTCCTTGCCCCTGTCGCCGCCGTTGATGCCGCATATCAGATCCGCTAACCTAGATTCGAACACGTAGCCTTGTGTGCAAGCATTGGCTTCGTGGTCTATGCAAGAAGGGAGATGCATGCGAGTTTCTGCATGAATACAACCTGCGCCGAATGCCCGAATGCTCGTACTACGCCCGCACCCTGACCTGTTCCAACGGCGATGACTGCCTCTACCTGCATATAGATCCTGAATCGAAACGGCCACCGTGCCCACATTACGATCGAGGCTTCTGCCCTCTCGGCCCGTACTGCGCAAACAAGCACGTGAAGAAGGACAAATTGTGTCCTTTCTACCTCGCGGGATTCTGCCCCGAAGGCAAGACTTGCAAAAACGGGGGACATCCCCGCTTTCCCCAGGATCTCAAGAAACCCGAGGTCCGTGTTGAGAAATCCCGAGAAGAGCTTGAGAGGGAGCGAACGGCTAGGGAGTTGGAACGGGAGAAGGAGGAAGAGCGGGAAAGGGAGCGGGAGGAGAGGAACCCGAACACTGGCGGTCAGCAAAAGTTTCGGGGCGGTTGGCAAGGCGATCGAAAAAAGCGGAGAGGTGGCAGACATCGCCGGCAAGGCTATTGAGCGGTCAGGTGTAGCCTGCCCGAAGACTCCACCTTCTCGTCTCATTGATGGAAGTGTGCTTGTATTACTTTATCGTTATTGCTAAGCGAGGGGTCCAGGATTGGTTGCGCATACTGGCAGATCACAGCTGCAGCACGGCAGATTGACCATTGTAGGGCTGATGATCGACGGCGTCCTCAATGTCGCGCCAGATCTTCGGAACGCAAATCAGCTGCCGTCAAAGTTGTCTCTTAACCCGAAGGCCGAAGCCTGTCCTCTTAGCCGCCGTGATCTAGCCTAACGGATGGCGGGCCGGCCTTCCTACATGCAAGGACGGATCCTTCTGTGCGCCTCTTTCACCTACAATTCCCTATAGGGAACTCTTATCCATGACCCGCCAGCGGGTTTTTTTCTTGTTGTTAGAGAATACGCAGGGGGAGATCGCCTAATAACTGTATTTAGCTCAAGATAGTCAAGATAGTGGTGGCAACTAGCCGAAGAGGTACCGGACCGCGTTGCAAGATCTCTCCTCGTCAGCAGAGAAATCCAGCGATGCAGCTGATGCAACCTCGTTGATACTGAAAAGAACGCCTCTTTCCTTTGTATCGAGTCATTTTTTTGTCTCTGTTGTTAGCCCAACGTGATGTTTCTTCAGCCATTTTTATGCATGAACGGTCCTTGGCCTGCTCGTTGGTCAAACAATAAAATCAAATCACTCGTGCAACTTTGGCGCGTCGGTCCATGGCCGTGCAAAGCCCCATTCTGCTCTGGCGAAGAAACAAATTGTCCCCGCCCGTTACCTTCTACGAATCCTTCTGCCTCAGTCTGATTCTAACCGACTTAGCACCCATTACTGACAGCAATGAATTAGTGATAGGGATAAAGAATTCTTATCGGCCCTGAGCTCTGATTGGCAGTTCATGTGTATTACGCAGTGAGTGCCTCAGGATAAAACGGTCTTTTTCGCAAACGAGATATCCGAAACCATTCCTTTGTAGGTTTAGCACCGTTAAGCTATCGCACACAACCGAAACTCAAGCTTAAAACCCTAACAATTCTCAATAGCGTTCCGCCGAGATGCTCTACTCAGGCTTTACTCCCTAGCCTAGGTACAATCTCCTTGCAGAGAAGCACTAGACGATTAAAGTTTGCCACAAATTAAGGTTGTGCCGCCTTTTATTAAATTCTTCTTTATTTGTCCATCTAAGACTAATGTTAGTCAAAGTTTCGACCGAAGCCTGGAGCAGCGATAGACGGCAATTGCAAAACCAAAAATAAGCCTTATTCACAGCTGGATCGTAAGAGATGGCAAAGAAAAAGGCCAAGGAGCCAAGCGGGCTTCTGACCATGGCCACGGTAATTGGTCTTGTCGCTTACGTCTTCCCTAAGAAAAAAATTGAGAGACCCAGGAGGCCAGTAGCCATATCCACGGCAATTGCTTTTATGTTGCCGTTTATATTACCTTTTTTCGGAGGTGTACAGCTGTACTTACGCAACTGGAATGCGTGGCCGTTATATTATATGTTCTTCTCGAGTTTGGTAACATTTCTCCTCTATGGTTACGACAAGGCACAGGCCTATAATGGGAGATGGCGAGTGAGTGAGAACACTCTCCATCTGCACGAATTTCTTGGGGGTTGGCCCGGAGCTCTCATTGCTCAGCATTACTTCGAGCACAAAACGACCAAGGCACCGTTTCGGAGGACGTTTTGGTGCATTGTTGCATTTCACCAGCTTATTTGGTGCGCTATATTTATGACTGGCATTTGAATTTCCCGGAAGTGGATATGGGAATAATTGAAGGCTCATGTGTTGATTCTAATAGAGTTGCGAAGTAATCTTTTGGGGTACCGATCGCGGTAAACAAACCCACGGTTTAGACGGGGCCAATTCTTTAATCAAAGCATTCTGCTGTATTTGTGTATCCAGTCTCTCCTCATCCTCATTACTCATACAAATCCTAGTCAACAGTGTGTCCACAACATTAAAAATAAATGTATTCGCCAAAGAACCGCAGGACTTCGAATGTCTTGAAGTATGCCGAGGAGCTATCTATTCCAACACCCTATTCAATTTTACAAGAAGCAAAACAATCACTCCGGAAATACGAGAACCAATAAAATCCTACATCCAGTAATCGTGGTAATCATTCTCATTAGTGTTTCCAAGCGCCGCGTATCTCCAATTGCGTCAACGTTCGATTTCGTCCTCGCCATTCCACTGCGAGTATGTCTTCACCTGTTCCCAGACCCTGCCTATCATTGGCGATTCCTGTTAGCGGCCAGTAAAGTCTTTGGTGAGGTCATCTCCAAGATCACCAGTCTTTTCGCCAATAGGATTGTTCAGCGCTCCGCCAGCAAGGTTGCCAAGGCCTTTCTTGAAGTTCTTGATGTCTTTCTGGTCTGAAACCGGCACCTTGCTGATTTGGTCTAGACTATTGTTAGGACATTAAAAAGCCGGGGCACGTTGAGGTACACTGGCCTTTGACGATATAGGAGGCTTTGTTCTCCCCCATGGTCTTCAAAGCTTGCTTCTCCATCTTCCGCTTGAGCTCTGGAGGTATGCCGAAGAAATAGACGGCGATGGAAATGACGGCGACAATGCCTGCAAAGGCAGTGAGAACGGATGTTGTAGTTGGCATTTTGTAAGAGGTTCAAGCAGTCGCGCGGGAGCAAAAAGGGAATAAAGAAGAGAGTTTGAGAAATCACGAATAGTAGGCTAGGGGATTTTCACTCGGTGTCTAAATGTGCCCGCGTAATAGAGAAAGAAGAAATGATTGCCATGCATTGCTAGTAAATATATTTCGTGCATCGCGTTCGGGAGCCATGACGTCTTGAGGATGGTCGCTTCCTTGAAATGATCCCTTGCTGCTGCGGCTCGTCGTCGTTTAACACGGTCCAATTGCTTGGCTGCAAAGACGTTCTCTTGAACGCAACGCGCGCCCAGTAGTTGTGTCGTCAAACTCGAATATGCTCTCCTGATGCTTGCGGCATGCCGATTTCTGATCTCGAAATGCTAGGCTCATCACCAGAGATGTGCGCAAGGTTGCAACAAGCGTCTCACTCAGCCGCAGCTCAGCCGCAGAAGAAAAGTCCCGTGGAGGCTTGTACGCTGCGAAGGAGCGATGAGCCCCCCCACTTGGCACAGCCCATCGACACCTCAGACCTACCTACTTCTTGCGGGTTCATTCATACTTGAAGCTTCTGCGCACCAGGACCACATCAGTTCTTGCACCTTCCCTGCTCCATTCTCTTCCCCATACTACGAAGGCTGTTAGTGATATTATACCCTATTACAGCAATCAAAGTTGTCCTTCTCATCGCCCCCCGCCTCCCCTCATAGGTAACTCCTTGGCAGCCTGATTGCAAAGGACGCACAGCATTAAGGCTCTGTTACTGAAACTTGTACAAAATGAGTCGTGAGTTGCTATTGCTGACGCGATTGAAGTCTAGATTCTAATCATTCCTACCACTTCAGTTACCAATATGCTCAACAAGCTGCATGGTCAGCCAGATAGCTACGACAAGAAGTTGGCCGCTCACAATTCCCTTGATAATGACCAGTACGCTGAACATCGACATCGCAGATCAAGATACCGATTTGGGAAAACATTGGGAGCTGGCACCTACGGAATTGTTCGAGAAGCCGATTGTCCCGAAGGCAAGGTTGCTGTTAAGATAATCTTGAAGAAGAATGTCAAAGGCAATGAGCAGATGGTCTACGATGAACTACAGATGCTGCAGCGCATGAAGCACCCGCATATTGTCAAGTTCCACGACTGGTTTGAGTCAAGGGTTAGTCTCCACGCAATATATTTTCGGCCTGGCTAACGGGCGTTGGCAGGATAAATACTACATTGTCACCCAGTTAGCAACTGGTGGAGAGCTGTTCGACAGAATTTGCGAGAAAGGAAAATTCACGGAAAAGGATGCTGCTGAAACTATTCGACAAGTCCTAGACGCTGTCGACTATCTTCATCACAACAATGTCGTGCACAGAGGTATGCACGTCCCTGGCTATGGTAGTCTGAACACGCTAACTATTTAACAGATCTCAAACCCGAAAATCTCCTTTACCTCACGCCGGATCCTAATTCCTCTCTTGTACTTGCTGACTTTGGTATCGCAAAGATGCTTGACTCTCAAAATGAGGTTCTAACAACTATGGCTGGCTCTTTTGGGTATGCAGCTCCAGAGGTTATGCTGAAGAAGGGCCATGGCAAACCTGTCGATATGTGGTCGATGGGTGTCATCACCTATACGCTTCTATGCGGATACTCGCCATTCCGATCTGAGAACTTGTCTGATCTTATCGAAGAGTGCAAAAATGGCAGGGTCATCTTCCACGAGCGATACTGGAAGGACGTCAGCAAGGATGCCAAAGAGTTCATCCTGGCGCTTCTCCAGCCCGATCCCAACAAGAGGCCATCTAGCGAGGTATTTTGTTTTTCGCAACCGCGTTTTTACATTCTCTTTAGCTGACACCTCGTAGGCTGCCCTTAGACACGTCTGGCTCAGCGGCAAGACTGCTTCTGACCACAACTTGCTGCCGGAGATTCGCGCATATGTGGCAAAGGCACGCCTCAGACGTGGTATCGAGCTAGTCAAGCTTGCCAACCGTATCGAGGCACTCAAGATGCAAGAGGACGAGGAGGAAGACGTCCCCGGAGAAGCAGACATGCCCGCGAATGCTCGTGAGGCAGCAGGCGAGGCCCTTGCGGCACACAAAACTGACCGGGCACTGAGCACAGCAGAGAGCGCCGGTGGCGCCCCTCAAAAGGGTCGGTTGAGCAAACTTGCCAAGGGTGCCATCTTTAGAGAGGTGGTCCTTGCAAAAGTGCGTGAGATGAAGGAGCAGGAGGCACAGAAGGAGTTCGAAAAAAGCGCCACCGAGCTTTCGAAGAAGGGGTGAGCTTTTGAAGAAAAGGCTCTATACATGAATGTGGGAGGAAGGAGAAAGTCTGCATGGTGTTTCATGCCTATTCGGCTCTGTTTGGTCCTATTGCTATTGGACAAGGCGACCCAGTTTAGTCTGGAGCCCTAAAGTTGGCCTATGATTCTTTTTTTGTTAGCGATACCCTGTTCAAAGTCAAGACCAAAAGAAGGACCAATAGCTATCTAGGTTGACCTGTATTTTTCATTTAGCGTCTCTCACCACGAGTTGTGGATGCTGGAAGTTTGTGTCTTCGGGTAGTGTGGGCGGTGCAGAAAACCCTCATCATCAGCCCCATGAGCCCCGTCAGCCCCGCCAACATTAGTCTTCCATGCACCCACCGTTTTGCATTGTTGTGGTCACAGCCACGCGGCACGTGATTGATCCAACGCACAGACCAATCCAGTGCCGTACAAACGCAAGGGTCGAACGCGCAGGTTTGAAGTTGAGGCTCAATAGAAGCTGCTGCGCATCGCTGCAATTCGACCACCGCATCTGTCTTTCCGGAATCTCCTTATTTCTTGCTTGCCCAGCCTATGCGACCGTGTTCGCGACGAGATGGAGCGTGACGCTAAGCGGAAGGCGCCCGGCGCTGCATCGCCAGAGAACGAGGGTCGCGCATCCAAGAGACTCAAGTTACCGGTAAGTGCTATCAAATGCGCCTGTCGCAGCATTGTCGGTGGTGCGAGGAAGACGGAGGCTTGATTGGGGTTGGGATTGGGCAAGCTGCTCCTTGTCACAGAGCGCGACGCTTAGGTTCGATGAGCAACAGCATCTCGACCTGCGCGGCCCCTCTTAAACCCCTCTGCGACCTCTCCAAAGCACCGTCGACGGCTCCGCTTGCTCCCAGCGCGCTAGAATTGCTAGACGCACTCTGACGGCATGACTGACGCGATGAATTTTGCTCATGTAGGGCGACGCCGAACCTACCATCGAAACCGTGGAGAGTACGACAGCTGTGGGCTTGAAGTTCGTGGAGTCATTGAAGGCAGCCCGGGACAAGACGTGAGTGTCCTCTGCAACTATCTGTCGCATCTGGTTTGCGCGAATTCAGTCGCAATCCGCCATTCCAGCCTATCTCATAGCGCTGACTATCTCCCGCAGAGGCCGTCATATCGCTACTCACTTCCTCACTCTCCCTGACAAGGTAAGACTTTGAGGACACCTATATCTGGTACTGAAGCTAATCTGAATTGTTACCGCAGGATGAGATACCTGAATACTATCAAGAAATCCTCCTACCCATTGCGATTGATACCATCGAGGTACGCATATATGCATAGCATATCCTCCCAAGCCTTCATCTCTCTACACAACGGATACTTTCGAGCATGCCCAATAATGAGCTGGGTTGAAATACTGCTTTCTATGGCGCTAGATAACCCTTTTGCTCATAAATAAGACTACACAAAATCTCGCATTACGATATCAGACAAGCGGACGCTAACACGCTGGGTGTATTCAGGCGAAGCTCAATCGCGGGGAGTATTCAACGCTTGCTAGTGTCGAAAGCGACGTCAAACGACTTGTCAACAACGCGAAATCTTTCAACGATAAGAAGTCACTTATTTATGAAGATGCGGAACGAATTCGAAAGACAGCGTCTAACTTCATGGTCAAGCACAACCCCGCCTACAGGGACCCATCATACGTCGCTGTCGCAACCCCTATACCAGGCGAAGGGCTGAACGGCACCTCTGGCGCCGTTCAAAAACCAAGCACTGCTGTCCATGAGGGAGCTGACAGACCACGTCGAGCGGCAGCGGCAGCCCAACAGCCCGCTCAGCCTACGCCAAAACTTAGCAGATCACTTGGACGACAATCTGCTGCTTCAGACCAGCCGGACGATGATCCGAACTTCACCGGCAAGACCTTCCAGCAGGCTCAGGATCAGATCATAAGGGAAATGATGACCTACACAGAAGAAGGGTAAGTCAACTTCACAAGTTGTGTAGGCTCCAGAGCTGAATAACCTGCAGAAGCAACCTACAAATATTCCAACCTTTCGTCAATCTTCCTCCTCGAGGGCTGAAAGACTACTATCAGCTCATCAAGAACCCAATATCTTTAACGGGTGTGCAGAAGAAGGTTAGGGGTGTACAGGGGAGGAATCCACCAACAGGCATAACTGAACTGAAAAGCTGGTCAGCCTTTGAGGAGGAAGTTAGCTGGATCTGGCGCAATGCACGCGAGTATAACGAGGATGGAAGTGACATTTATATTCTAGCCGGAGAATTTGAAGTGAGCGTCCCCTCACCTAATCTTACTCTGAATATCATGGCTCACGTTCCGTAGGAATACTTCAAACAGAGATTAGCAGAAGCAAAGAAGAAAGTTGAAGAGCCTCCACAGCCGAAACTCAAGATTAACATGTCGGCCCCGAAACCATCTATCAAATTACGATTTGGTGGCCAAAAGGCTAGTCCCGCCCCTACTTCAGCGCCAGATACGCCAGCTGGGCGTAGCTCAGGCACTCCAGGTGTTATTGTAGACAACGGAGCTCTTGAACGACAACAGCGTCATGTCCAGGCCGGTATGAATGGACAGAGGCCCTCCTCATCTAGCACACCTTCCCAACCTCCTGCGTCTCGTAATCCATTTAGTGGATCCCGCGCTGGGTCAGGTTCTATACCGCCAATTGGGCAGGATAGGGATCAGAGTGCTTCAGCTGTCTCACCACCTGCCGCAATTAATGGTGTGAAAAGCGAGTCCCAGGCAACCCAGTCACCAGCTCTCAATTCTATCCGTTTATCAAGCGCTGCACCAGAAAACCCGAAAGAGAGTCAGCGACTTAGTGTCCCTGCGCAAACACCTCAGCTTGCTGGCTCAGCGATGCCACCGCCGCAGAATTCCACTCCTGGCCCTACAAGTGGAAGCCCACATCCTAATCCCCCAGCAGGTCATCAAAGCGGAGCCCAAGGCCATCATCCGCAGTCCTACTATGCGCCTCACCCAGCAGGGTTCGAAAGCTACAGGAGAGCACCTGGGAAAAGTAAGTTCAGCAGCTGAATGTTTCTCGCAAAGTCGCTATAATATTTCATTACTTCGTCTTTGAAACACTCGCTAACAGATTTATAGCAGCAGCTGACTCTCTTATTCCTACAATTAACCTCTCAACACACCCGATACTCAATCTTCCGCGCCCCCTCAATCTCACCATCCCAGCTAGTAAGGACTTAACCCAACAATCGCTAACCATCACCCTCCCCTCGACGCACCACTACCTCCAAATCGTGCCTTACATACCCGTCGCACTTACTGGTCGGCTGTATCGCCTTTTCGTTACGGTTAACAACACACGTATGCTCGAGATCACGAGGCCAGTGAATGGTGCACAGGGAGGTGAAGGTGTGAAGGAAAAAGGAAGACCGCTTTTCGAAGGAAAACTCAGCCCGGGTGTTAATAGGATTGAGGTCGAGGCGATTGCAGAGGTTCCAACCAAGAAGGGCGGGAAGAAAGAGGGGGGTGAAGTCGAGGGAGAAAAGTGTACTATTTTCGTGCATCTGATGAGGGGTTAGCGCATATGGGTTGGGACGGTGGAGATGAGTTTGGGTTGTGCTGGGTTGGAGTCCGTTGGGTTGGATAAGGGGGAGAGTACTCTATTGTGCTTTTGCTTTGTGCACGCAAGGTTCTGAGGCAAATAGTGAGCTCGCGGCGTTTATATGGAGGCTGTCTGTTGCCGTAGTTAGCGGCTTATGCTTCGGAAGGGTTTTTATTATCAGGATTCAAGAGTCCTTTGACACCGCGGCTGGGCTAAGTGGTGTTCACAATCTGGGATCAGAAACCGGTTAGAGAATGTTGAGGAAAGCTAAGTTAGGCATAGCATCAATAACTATTTTAAACTGTTGATACGGAATCAATAAATCATAATATGCTAACTAAAAGAAGTGGGAGGATATGAATTTATGAGGCTTTGCTTTATTGATCGTTTCCAGAACCCATGCGAACAGCAAAACGCGCTAGCAAAACATGAAATTTGAAAATCATCAGTGTACCGGAGCGTGGCTTAATTCTTATTTTTTTTCTAACTTTTCTTTTGTCTATTAAACTTGTTAAGATTGTTATTCTCCATTATTCTAACAATAGTAAACCAGGTGAATAGCGCAAGGATTAAAATATGCTAAGTTGGCTCGGAAAATCTATCGGCGCGGTTCCCCTCGGGCGTCGCGCTCTGATGAAGCTGTTCAAGAAGCTCAATAACTATAATCATAAAGGCGTCCGCTGTCTGCCTGCCGCCTGTCGCCTCACTCCCGCACCGCTTTTAATCCTCCACAACCCGAATCTCTACGCGACAACTTCCCCCCCCTTCCTCGCAAACTGCACATTCCTATCGACTGGCTACATCTAGCCCGGATCCAAAGCTCACCTTCGCGCTACATCCTGTCAGCCGCCATTCAGTTAACTTTTGAATAGCTCTAAGCGGCCTGGAGATGAGTACGAGCCTACAGTCTGCGCAGAGGATTCGAGGCTAGCAGGCCCGCCCGGCGCCATGCCAGCCGTCACAGAGCCGACAGAGACACCCCGTCCCGAGCCCGGCTTCAGCGTTCTCTCCCAGAAGGTCGAGCTGGATATCGACCTTGCTTCACGCACAGTACATGGGAAGACTGAGATCACGATTCAACCGACGGTCAAAGATTTAAGAAGTGTTCGGCTCAACTGCCGGCAATGCGTTTTCAAAAAGGTCACTGTGGAAGGCAAAATAGCTGAACGCACCTACGGCGATCTTTACAAGCGTTTGCAGCTATACCCAACAACCGGGCTGTCGCAATACCATTTCCCCAAGACAAGGATTGAGGCGCTGAGGAATGGCGAAGAAGATGAGTTGGTGGTACGTATCCCACGGAACGTCCAAATATTGGAACTGGATCCGTTTTCGGCGGCAGCACAAGACTCTTTGCTTGGACGTGGAGCAGCAAGACGGGAAGTGGTTGATCCTACTTCGGTGCTCGAAACTCCAACCATAAAAACGGCGGAGGAGCATGGCGCTTTGTTCGCACCGATTCGCATCAATATAGAATATTCTATAGACGAGTTCAGAGATGGTTTACAATTTGTTGGAACACGAGAGGGGGATTCAAAATATCCCCATGTCTACACTCGGAATTCTGCCTTCCCAGGCACCGCGTGCTGTATATTTCCCTGCGTCGACGACTCTTCGTCACGGTGCGCCTGGGAGATTTTGATCCGATGCCCACGAACTCTAGGAGATGTTTTTCGGAAACCCGGCCCTTTGACAAACGGTATCAATGGTCATAATTCAAGCAACGGCATTGTTGCAAATGGCTTGGCCAACGGTACACACAAGCACGACAGTGCGACTAGTAGTGATTGTGACGATGATTACATAGGTATGAGCGAAGAAGAGAAATCTCTCGACATATCTGTGGTCTGCTCTGGAGACATGACAGACGAGGTGCGTAGTCCTCCCGCAAATATGAATGTCTCTCTAACAGTTATAGATCATCGACCCAATAGATCCTACCCGGAAAACTGTATCTTTCGTTTGCGCCACACCTGTTCTCCCTCAGCATATAGGATTCGCAGTCGGTCCTTTCGAGCATGTGGATCTGTCTGATTATAGAGAGAGCGATGATGATGAGAAGCTGGGCCAAAATGCGACCAGAGTCCATGGGTTTTGCCTTCCAGGCAGAGTTGACGAAGTCCGAAACAGTTGCATGTGTCTAGCTAAGGTTTGTTATTATAATTTTCGAGCCTTGTCAATTTCTCACTAATGTTTCCAAAGGCTATCGACCATTTTACAGTCAAATATAATACTTATCCTTTCACGAGTTACAAATTATGTTTTGTGGACGAACTAGCCGGCGATGTTGCCAACTCAACTTCACTATCAATATGCAGTACTCGACTACTCTTTCCAGAAGATATCTTGGATCCTTTGGACAGCGTCACTCGAAAGTTAATACATGCTCTCGCCACTCAATGGATTGGAATTAACGTTATACCCAAAGAACATTTTGACTGGTGGGTTATTGTTGGTAGCGCCTACTTTATGACAGATTTATGCCTCCAGATGTTCTGTGGAAAAAATGACTACAAGTTTCGACAGAAATTAATGGCTGACAAGGTCGTGGAAATGGACATCAACCGGCCTGGTCTCTATCAGCTCGGCCAAGTCCTTGCCCTTGATCCCGGCGAAATGGAATTCATGGAGTTGAAGGCACCGCTGATTCTTTCTATTTTACACCATCGTCTTATCAAGCAAAGCGGAAAAACCGGGGTCGAACGGTGTATTTCGAGGCTTTTGATGAATGCTAAAACTGGCGATTTACACAACGGCTCCATCTCAACGCAAGGCTTTTTCCGGATCTGTGAAAAAGTGGGCCACCAGAAACTTGAGACATTCTTCAACCAATGGGTCTATGGAGCCGGCTGCCCGTCATTTCAATGTAATGCGAGGTTTAATAAGAAGAAGTTAGTGGTCGAGATGATCATAAAGCAGGTTCAGGGTGACCCTACGCAAAAACAGGAAGAGAAATTCCTTGACTCTTCAGACTTTATGAGGGAGGTCAAAGAGCATTCTCACAATGTTTTTGCGGGTCTTGTTCAACCGGTTTTCATGGTAAGTGCTCGCATTACCTATAATATCAACCCACTAACGGAGACAGGGTCCTATGACAATTCGAATTCACGAGGCAGATGGCACGCCTTACGAGCATATTGTTGATATCACTTCCAATTTCACTAAAGTTGAGATTCCTTATAATACTAAGTACAAACGGCTAAAACGGAGTCGTCGTCAAAAAGAGCGAGCTGCCGCTGCCCAAGGCCTGGACATCTCTGGAGATGCTCAAGATGATGTTCTCCTCTACTGCTTAGGAGATGTGCTACAATCCGAGGAAGAAGTAGCGGAGTGGAGGCTTACAGACTGGTCTAAAGAAGACGAGGAGAGGATGAACCAAGAGTCATACGAGTGGATTCGCATTGACGCGGACTTTGAGTGGATATGCAAGACAGCCCTCAACATGCCTTCCTACATGTATGTGTCTCAGTTGCAACAAGACAAGGATATTGTAGCGCAACTCCAGGTACGTACCGCTTTCCCTATCTAAGCCCTTCATCTAACCGAGTATAGTCAATACAATATCTTTCTCAAAAGGCAGGGCATCCACTTTTATCAAGCATTATGGTACGGACATTAATGGATGGCCGATATTTTCATGGAATTCGAACCTTTGCTGCATATGCACTGGCATCCTCGGCGAAGGACGAGCTTGGCTGGATTGGTTTTTTCCACCTTGAGAAAGCCTTTCAGGAGTTGTTTTGTCTCCCGGGATCCCCAATGACACGGCCAAATGATTTTTCAAACCGGAGCGCATATATGATTCAGTGCGCTATTCCCAGGGCTATTGCAAGGATCCGCGATAATAGCGGGAAAGCGCCTATGCCTGTAAAGAGATTCTTTATGGACAAGCTGAAGTTCAATGACAACCAGAACAATGAAGTAAGCGCCTATGGCAAGGTTGCGCTATCCTTACTAACAATTTCCAGTACTCTGATTGTCACTACGTTGCGATTCTCATGTCCTGTCTCGCCCAAACCATGACGACCGCGAATGGGCCAAGCAACTTCAATTTCAGTTTCGAGGACGAAGCGGACGAAGTGGAATTCCAGCGAAATGCGCTTGCCGAGATACAGCGATACCAACGTATTGACGAGTGGATACCTTCTTACCAGAACGTGTACACCATTACTGCCTTGGATTGCCAATTAATGTTAATGAAGAGCAAAGCTATCCCTCGCCGCATCCCAGAATTCATGCAATATGTTCGAGTAGGGAACTCTGACCTCGTCCGCTTGAAAGCATGGAGTTGTCTAATGGATCTTGGGATGCTCAAGAATACTGCTATATTGAAGTTCATGGTCTACAGCATCGAGTCAGACTCATCACCATACTTCCGGGACCAGCTTCTTCGCATCTTTTGCCGTGGTCTTGGTCAGATTGCTTTAGGAGAATTGCAGCCCAACGAACGAGTTGAGGAACTGAACAACGGCTTGATCATTGAGCGAGAGGAAGGCGTCTCAGATCGGCAGGCCGAGCTTACAAGGAAGAAGAGCGTTGAGGGAGCAATAGCTGCACTGAAAGAGGAAGTAGGGAGCGATGTATACCTTCAGAGTGCATTAGAGGACGCATTAAGGTTCGTATCGTACTGAACCCCCAAGAGAACAACATACGAGCTAACATTTGATGCTCTAGATCCCGTAACACAAGTCTCAACGAGGTCGAGGAATTTCTTGAGGTCTGCTCAATTCTGTACGAGCCTGATGACAGACTATGTATTACGCTATACTATCCTCGCTACTGGGCAGTCAAACATCTTGGAAAAGTACCACATTCCTCAGCTGTTTTTATTGGCCTAACTAACTTCTTCCAGGGCAACCTCAAGTTCTATCGCAATAAAAGAGTTCGTCTTACGCCTATCCCGCCTCTCGTTATGCCGAAGACGGAGATCCCTAAGCCAAGCGCAAAATCCCACACCATCACCGTCAAACCACCACACCCACACCCCGAGAAAGCAAAACGCGGACCCAACTTGGCACACCGACACGCCCAAAGCCTCCAAGCTCAGGCCCAGGTTCCAGCCGTCGCCCCAACTCCAGCTCCAGCTCAACCGCCCACCCAGCGCCCAAGCACCGTCACAGCCTCGGCGCCTCCCCCACCCCAACCCCAAGAACCGC
>KV749653.1:0-22542 GCA_001692915.1 Glonium stellatum
AAAAATTATAAAAAAATTTATTTCTATTTTTATTTTTTAATAGTAATAAGTTATTAAAAAGTATAAAAAAAGAAATAAAGAAATATATAAAGTTATAAAGTAATCTTTAGTAAAAAGAGCTAGAAATCTTTTTTAGTATATAAATAAAGTATAAAAAGTTAAAGTTTAGCTGAGTTTAAATAAGTCTTAAATCAAGTTATATTAAAGTAATAAAATATATATAGTTTTTTAAGACAAAATAAATTTAAATAAATTTACTACCTAAAGAATCTTTCCAGTAAATTTTTAAACCCTCTAAGCTATGCTGAAGCAACTCAAAGTTTGGAACAGATATTTTGCATCGTCCTAGCAGAAACCCCTCTGCGATGGCAAGCCATTCCTTGATATCACTCTTGGGTACCCTAGTGATACTCGTTATTATAACCATAGGGAAGACCAGATGCACAAGTTTAGAGTCAACCTACGAAGTATCGCTGAGATGATGTTGAAGCTGTAAAATGGTGAGGGAAATGTCATTTCCTATGTAGAGAGCTGGGTCATTGCCCTTTAGAACATAGGGAAGCAGGACATTCCATTGCAGAAAGGGGGCATAGACAAAGGAACGAGGCGTGATATAAGTATTGATATCTCCAGCGACCACTCTGGATGTTCCCCCTTGTAGTATAGTGACGTCTAGTGCATTCAGAAAGCTCTTATCGAGGTCATTAAACAAAGGTTCCTGCGCAAACAGTGAAACAGTTTCACCCTCTCTGGAGACTGGGAGCAGCGGGGCCTTTATCAGCAATGGTCTGCATTGATGAATACATGATGAGCAGAGCTAATATCCTACCATTTTGGACAACATCCATAAACAATACCAACTGCCAAAGCGCCCTCATTCTATTCTCCCAGTCGAAGGAGAAGCTGCTTGTTGCGAGGCAGAAGGCCTTATTCACATGCCACTTTCTGCTTCTTAATATAGCCCTCAGCTGTTTAGCGCATAGTGTTTCATCCCAGCGCTGCTTCAACTGACGGTACTCGTGAAGAAGTTTTTTTACCGTGAGGCCATCCACTATGTGTCTTGGGTATAGGTACTCTTGCTCTTGCTTAGCTGGCTTTGAAGCATCCTTGGGAAGATTTGCTCTTGTTGAATCGTCCGTTTGCTTGGGGGTATCGGCGAGCGCCCCATGACTTGTTAGCACGTTCGAGCGCTCACGAGAGGATGAGTGTGTAACCATGCTCCAGCCATCTTCAAGAGGGACAGTGGTACGTTTTACGTGACTTGCGCGGGCGATTTTGCGGTTGGCTGTGGAGTGACTCATTGGCGGATATATAATTGAGAATATGTGCAACTCCTCGCAGTTTCCATGGGTCCGGCGAAATACCCTAGAGATTAGCGAGGAGAGAGATGGTAGCTGAGAAGCATGGTGATTGAAGAATTTTAGTGTTGATGTTGAAAGTACACTGAGCGGGACGATGAAACGGTTCGGTGCATATTGTAGCGACTAGCACCAATGTTTCGAAACAAAAGGTTCACGCTACTGCAAATTTCGCTTCCACCACAATGGAGCACCTAGAGGGTATCGCTGGCAATTCGTGGAGTTGCATAACCCAATTTCCAATACAGTCTTTCTCTGACTGTCATAGAAAAAATATAGTAGCCAAGCTCACTAAGTGAGTGTGAATTACAAGTGCTATACTCGTCTTCGAATTGGAAAGAAAGGATCGCCATCCCATTCCGAAATCAGAGAAGGACCCCAGCGCCGAGCTATGTACAATGGAGCTGTGCATGCAGAACCTTCATATAAACCCCAAATTCTCCAGATCCACCGACCCCGGTATCACCGTAACAAAAACCCTTTTGCCAAATGCTATACAGAAGAATGTACCTGGTATACTGACCATAGCGCCGTCAAAAGAAATCATAGTGTTCTCTCTTTAAGTATTTGAGAATAACCCGCTAGTTATGGACTTCATAACCATAACAAAGTAGCCGCAAAGAGAACCAAAGGGCAGAGAAATGAAATATAGCCGTTTATTTCTAAGGTCGGATAGGCTGCTGACTGCAGACTGGTTGATGTAAATACGAGTTGGAAGCCAATGTCTTGGCCTGGGGTGGTAGAATTGAAACAATTGGAAGAATTGACTTCTGCAACTTCTGAAGGGTCGGCGAAAGTTATATCGACGCACTGGCAAGCGCATAGTTAGCGTGCTGCAACTGCGTATTAAAGCGAGCAAGGGGACTAACATTGTATAGAGCCGCCCCATGCTGAGCTGTTTCAATGACCTGGATTGTGGCATTGTCTCCAATTTTCGGAGTAAAGTTCGCTGGAAGGGGAACTTGGGGCAGACAAAAAGTCCCAGGATATTCATAATTTGAAGGGCCCACGATCTGGAACACAGGAACCATGACGTGAGACATGTTCAACGGTTCGTTGCCATATCCCATATTGATGTAGAAAAAGGCAAGAGAGTGCCCGGGAAACCAGCCGGGCTGAATTGCGATGGTACCGCCTCCGATGGGCCACTTAGTCCGATTGCTGGACGTTGGCATCCCACCGCCTGCGCAACTGTTAGTAAGAGCGTACTTTCGCCTCAGGCAAAGATACTGACATGGATACATCCACTGCATCCCGTACGGAAAACTGATGCTGCCATTATCATGGTTGATGCCAAGCGAGCCTGGTATAATACCGCCGTCTGAATAGGTTCCGTTGGTATGGAGAGTGTCTCCTCTCCATCCGGGATATGTGATGACTGTGTGAGCGGAGACTAGAGCCCAACTTGCCGCGAAGACGATAAGCGACAGTAGTTTCGGCATGGCGAAAGCTTCCAGGTAGGAGAGAACAGCGTTCCGAGCGCTTTTCAATGCAGTATGCTGGGTGAGTAGACGTAGAGAACTGGCACGTAGCGCACTCGACGATGGCCGGAATCGCGGCGGGGGCTTCAGCACTTATGGGTGGGCAACGGATTCGTCGTGCGACCCCCAGCAATCGAGCGCCTTTTCCGCTTTCTGCAGAGAACGAATGGCGCCCGCTGGAACGGTGGCATGGCTGGCCTGCGTGTGCATGTCAGCTCTGGGAAGCAACACGGCAGCGAATGAGAGAATTGTTCGCATATTGATATGACAGGGATGGGATGGGGAGCAGCAACCACTGAGTGGTGCGGAGGCACAAACTTCTGTGATTGACGTGCGGGAAGGCTAGCTGGATTCGGAGGCTTTCTCAAGGCAGCCTACGGCCAGGGCCGGGGCCTTTGATGGCAGCGATTTGATTTGGGTCCGGCGATGTGATGGCCTCTGCAGTCTTTCGGCAGGGGGTCCATCGGGGTCGGCCCACCACCGCCACCTCTAAGCGCCGGGACATATCATACATCCACGCCTTGCCTGCGCTGCATGGAGAACGTGGAGAGGACGAGCCTTGAGCATGTTAGCTGTTACCAAGCCCGTGTCGTGTCGCGCGCGATTCGAGTTGTGATGTGATGAACTGGTGACAAAAAGGCAGCCCTGCCACATTTGGGATCCGAAAGCTTTCTCGTTCGACGGCCGCTTCGGCGGTCCCTCGGATGGCTCCTCTAACGGCCGCTTCGGTGAGAGGACTATTTCGACGAGCCATTGACCTTTGTGTCAGACGCGCGCAATTGAAGGCTAATGTGACAGGTCGGTGATACAGAGTGACAGGAAACTGCCCGACTGCAGACTTTAGTCCAAACCTCAACCAGCACTGATACTGATTTCATCTTCTCCTTCAGCCCTGGCAGTGAAAGGAGACATTTGCCGGACTGGAGATCGACAAATCAACCTTATTGGCGGGGCACAGCGTACCTGGATAAAAGCATGGTTACCACACCAAAGCCAACCGAGCCCACAGATGGGGTGCTGGGTGAACCAAACCATTTCCGAGGTCTGGATGCTGCTCTGAATAATGCTGGCCCCAACCGTGAGAGGCATCCATCCATCCCATCTGATTCAGTCGCACACACATAAGCACATATGCAGCAATTTCCTAGAACACCCAGTGGGCGAAGACTTCTCCTATTCCCTACAGGATGTGGCTCAACCATGCTCTATATCTAGGCTAGTGATGACATCGGATTTAGGGACTCGTTATTATCATACAGCTAAGTGGTGGAGCCGCTATTGAATAAACTCTATGTATGGGATTTCTTAGGAACTCTTGGCCGATGCATTTTGTAACCCTCTCGGTGTTGTTCGTGCAACAATAGCTATCACACATCTTGCATGATAATCAACTTACCTCACCGTATCTTCACGTACTCACGTCTGCTCAATTTTACGCGTCATCAGACTTCTGCTGACCTGGCGTAAAATATATGAGGATCGAACGAGGCGTGTGAGGTTAGCAATGGAGAGCCTTGTTCATGTGGGCGCAGCACAGTTACGTAGTCTGACAGCAAAATCACTTTGCTCGAGCGTTTGAGGGTGATAAAGGCGGCATAAGATTTCATATTCTTGGGCTAATATAAGTTTTCGATCGGCGATATGCTTGCTTTTGATGTACTTGGTGTATCAGCGTACTATCAATCAAACCTACCAGGTCAACTGGTACCTATAATGGCCTTGCTTTTCGTTTATCACAATTAATATACCTTCTCCTGGTCTTCTTTTGTCCCTTTCTTTCCAGGGGTCTAATGTGGTGTAACCAACCACTAAGCTGCCGCTGGACTTATTTTTGTTTATTGTGCTTTTAATAGAACCCAGCCCTTTATTTTATTTTCTCATATTCTCTGTGGGTCACTTTTTGTTAACACATCTATAGAAGTATACATAGTTCTGTCTATTAATAGTTTATCTCGCCATGAGACTCACCATTTCTCAACCTTTCGGATCGTTAATAAAACATTGACAATCATGCCTGTTCTGCTGCGAACCCGGAAGCTTGCTGAGGGCTGACGCTAAAAGTTCCCCATTGCAAACCGCAAATTTCAGTGCTACAAAATATCACGAGGCTTGGATATTTAGCCGATTCAACCGCTGTGTAGCTGCATCAACCAGAGCTGTCTCCCGTTCTAAGAGCTCCATGACTCTTCCAACCCGCTGTTTTCGGAACTCCGAAGGCACTCTAACAATGCCGTTAGCATCTTCGTCCTCCGTATCAGCTCCTGCCTTATTTGCCTGCATCATCAAGTCATTCTTTAAACGCTTGACTTCGTCAAAACGTTGCCAAGTCGGAACTTCTCCATTCTCCCGATTCACACCGTCGGTCTGATTCCCATCAATTGAATGATCCATCTTGTCCAGCTCAACTACCCAAGCTTCTTCTTTCTCAGTAAGCTCGCGCGCGCCGACTTTGGCTAACTTCTTCCTTATCCGTTCATGCTGTGAGATCAGATTGTGTTGCTTCAGCTTGACTTCTTCGAGGCGTTTCTCAATTTTTGCGCTGCCAACGATTCTTTCCTCGTCAGCATCAAAATCATCTTCATCATCGCCAGTGACTCCATCAATCCTTGTCGCCAATTGACTCGCTCTGAATATTTGATCTCTGAACTCCTCCTTGAGCCTCTCGCAGCGCCGAAACAAGTCTGCCGCAGCAAGTCCAAGCTGATGTGTCTCCTGGCTAAGAATCCGGTGTGAATTCATCAAAAGTTCAAGAGTTGCTGGCGAAAGTTTAACCTCTTCCTTAAGCGATCCTCTGCGCCGCGCCGGTACTCTATGCTCGATGAAGCTTGCGAGCTCTGACCTCATCCAAAAGGCTTGTGGTGGCTGGTATGACTGACGGAGTTCTAATCTTTGGGGCAGGTCGCCCATATCTAGAGACATATGGCGCTCCACGACAGGGTCGTCAAGGAAGACGTCATCTATGGAAACATCGAGAGCTGCAGCGCATGGCTCTCCATTTACGGTCGTTAGTAAGAAGTATCCAATGTCAGAATCGTCAATGATAACACAAGATGCTATATCGATGGATGACTTTTCATATCGTTCCTTTGATACGCGAATCGTATGTTCTACGAGTGACCGAGCATCATCTAGGAACAGATTTAATCGAAACTCCGCGCCTTCATTTTGGGCAGTACTAAGCTCCTGTTCTAGCTTCTGTATCCACGATGACATAGATATGTAGAAAATGCCTCTTTCATGTGTTACGAAAAAAGAATAACCCGAATGAATATCGGCTGTTATTGTAGGATGTGATAGTTCCAGCTTGCCGTCAGCTCCATTAGGAAGGATATGGACCGTCTCGAAAACTATTAAGTTGTGCTCAGGATCATCTATGGGTAGAAAATGTTGGCTCTGTATCGTGTTAGTTGTTATATTAAAATCCCCAAAATTATTTCGACATCTACATCTGGGATGAAAACATACCTTGCCCGAAGGCAGCCACTGGCCTTCTACTCCCTCGAGGTCTAAACATATATGGATATCGCAGTTACTTGTAAGTAAGCAAACGACAGATACTGGTATACCATCTTTTCCATCACCTCCCTTGTTCTCGTCCAATGTCTTAAGCCCTGAAATTATGATATCTGTAAGTTCGAAGTCTCCCCCGAAGTCCGGAGCCAATGTAAAAGGCCCCTGCAGTTTAGGAATTGAGGGTGTACTGGCTGGTCGGGAGTACACCTCTATAATTTCTTCGAAAAATTCACACTCAACTAAGGGTTCCTGGCAAGTGATATCTGACAGCCATGACAGCTGTTGTCGAGATGTTCGCCGGTCGTCTGGAGACGCGGTATGGTTTTCTTGGATCGACGCGTACTTGGAATGAATGGATGCCATCAAAAACTGCATGAATGTGGACGTTGATGATGTTCTCTTCAACTGCCACTTACTAGGCAAGAGAGGGCACAAAGCGTATACATCCCCCTCTTTCATAGCCACCCACAGAGTCATCGGAGCCCAGCCGTGTATACCCTCTTGGTTGAGGGAACCGCCAAAGCATGCTGCAGCAACCTCTAGCTCAAAGGAATCTGGGGAGAATCCTTTGCTAGCACCGTATTTTGATGCACTAAGGTTTTCATCAGCGCTTGTAGCGTTTGCTAGTTTTTTCAAGTCTACAGCCAATGTTGGCTCACTGAACGTCGACCGGTCTGCACGATTCAGCTCCCATAAGCGCACCACGGCGTCTTTTGTTACGGTGACCAAGCATCGGCCGCGGTATCCCAGCGGGTGCCAAATAACAGATGCAATTGAAGATTGCTCCAGCACGTGGGCAGTGGGACCAAGCTGAAAGGTTTTCAGTTTCAGAGGGCTTGTATCTTCGGTATTGAGGTGCGATGGATCTGGAAGTACGGCGATATAAATAGTATGTGCAGTGACGATGGCCATGTATTCCCCTTGTGGTGATATTAATAACTGCCTGATTGGTCCATGGATCGTGACTTTTAAGAGCTTAGAGTTTCTGGTCAGATTTGACCAGCAATTCGTAGTATTGTTGGTACTTACGCGGTACGGACTGATCTCATCTCGGCTAGATGTTCGTCCAGTCTGAGAATGTGACTGACTGAGGCTGAACTTTTGGGCACTTCCAGTCTCTTGAAGTAGGACTAAGTCTGACCATCGTATTTCGTTCCCAACGGCTACAAATATTTCACTGCCTCTACAAGCTATCGTTTTCTGAAGCCCGGGGCGTTCTGTTTTGTTACTAGGGCCATTGGTAGCTCTTGTAGATACCTGGGATTTTGATGCGAATAGATCGAAACCGGCGGATGGCCTTGAGAGCCATGAGGGTGTGTGGCTGATGACCCTAGGCATGTTCACAAGAAAGTGAAAAAGCAGGTGGGAACAGTACTTCGGTAAATTAGGGAAGCGTGCGACATCAAGGGAATAAGAAAAGCGCGGTTTGTACGTTGGTTGTGATGCCGGACGAACAATGAATGTAAGTACTGAACGGAGCTGGGTGAACTTCGGCAAACAATTCGCGAAGAGCTTCATCATCACATCCAAGCATTCACCAAAACCCGTGCCAACTGTGAAATGCCATGGCTCCTACTACACGCAATACGGTGGATCGACTAGATAAGCCAAGCTCATATGCTGCTAGTAAGGTGAACTATACGGTCTCTTTATTTCCCCTCCACTATACATTCATAAACTCCGGCAGCTACTAACAGCTATATAGAACAGGAGGCGCAAGTACAACAGGGACAGCGATGATGCAGATAGAAGTCGTGAAAAGACCCCCGACTTTGAGGACAAGTTGAAAGAAGCCACCACACTTTACGTTGGCAATCTGTATGTTCTCCATATCACACCCACTCTGCTGTCCACTAACTGAAAAACTTTCAGTTCTTTCTATACAACCGAGGAGCAGATCCACGAACTTTTTGCCAAGTAGGCCTTTCGATCAATTCCGTTTGGTTCTTTTCTAACATTTCCAAGGTGTGGCGAAATTAAACGTCTCGTTATGGGCCTTGACAGATACCAGAAAACACCCTGCGGCTTCTGCTTTGTGGAATACTACACCCACCAAGACGCATTGGATTGCATGAAATACATTGGAGGCACTAAATTAGACGAGCGGATAATTCGGACAGATCTGGATGAAGGCTTCACTGAAGGACGACAATATGGGTATGTCAGGTTCATTTATCTCGAAGAATGCGATTGTATTGACTCGGCTTAGACGCGGCAAGTCCGGTGGCCAAGTGCGGGACGAGTATCGTGATGAATACGACCCTGGCCGTGGCGGATACGGTAGAGCTATCGCCGAAGACTTGGGAGAAGACCGAGACTTTAAGTAGGTTAGGGGATATTTCTAGTGCCACTGGAATTCTCGTTCTTCAGCTGCCTTGGGCTGGGCGTTCGAAGGAGTCATATTTGAAATGTATCAAAGTGGAATTCGGGTGTTTACCTGCCACATCTAAGATACTCTGTACACAAATCTGATACCCCAAAGACATTTTTTTCCTCTAAATATTGCCAACGCCCGGACTAGGCTTTTTGCCTATGGTCTCGTGGGTATATCTAGCCCTTCAGAGTCTTGTATTTTCCTATCAAGCGCGTTCAAGACTTGTTCTAGCCACCAAACATGGATCCTCGGATCCCCAGTCAATTCTGGATGAAAACTTGTACCAAACACATTGCCTTGCCGGACGGCTATTATGTCCCCTCCGTCCCCTAGAAATAGGCCAGCTTCATCCTCGTCTACTGGGGGTGTCGCTGGGTTGGGAAGTCTTGCAAGGATTTCCACTTCTGTCTTAAACTGCTTCTTTGCTATATCGTCCGCCGTAATCTTGGAAGGCGCAACAATAGTAGCTTCTCTTAAGGCTTCTTGGGTTTGTATGCCTTCTGTATGTGGCAAAATTTTCTCCACTACCGGAGCTCGGATGAAAACACTCCTAAAGGGTCGATCGGCCTCATTATTCCTCACCGCTCGTGAATTTCTGAGAAAAGGTAGGTCAATGTTCGCCTGAAAGCTCTCCACCTGTCTACCAAAATGGTTCCTGTTTACTCTGACGTCAAGGCCCCCGATCAGTTCTTGTCCACCTTTCTTGGTTCGATTAGCAGACTCTGCTAGTAAGATGAGCCCTGCGCAAGTGCCCCATGTAGGCTTGCGAATAACCCTAGAAGCTATTTAGCTGTTGAGATGAGAAACCACAACTAGTGAGACAGACTTTACATATTCTCGGAGCGGCTCAAGCAGCCCCGAGCGCGTCGCGACAAGAGACATTGTTGTACTTTCTCCACCAGGTATGATTAATGCATCACATTTGCCTAACCCCTCTGCTGTCCTGACTTCGATGAACCGCCACTCTGACTCATTTACACCATTCTCTTTCAGACAGAATGCTGCTTGATTGAGAAGCTGAATGTGCTCACTGAAAGCGCCCTGAAGCGCTAGAACGCCAACAGTGACTTGCCGAACACTATGTGTCATGACGAAGTTTGCAATATACGCACAAATGATGCTTGGCGAAGCGAAAGAAGGGCGTTTCAGTATCAGGTAGGGTAGGCATGCGAAAGAAAGTCAGGGCCCTGGAATTTTTTGGCATGCATGGTTATCGATAACTTTAAATTACGGGCTTACATTCTCACCTCCACGACTCCGGACCTCCTCGGCTTTACACCTCTATCATGACGCTATGGATCAACCCAAACCCCTTGCTATAACCTGTTGGCTCTTAGATACTAGATTCCTTTGGCCCGGTGATAGTATTGGTCATTCTGTCTGCCGCTTTTGATCTCTGCCAACTGTACCGGAACTAACCTTTTATAGGCATCAGAAGCTCTTGAACTAGTTAGCCCCGAGGAGAGAGAGAATGCCAAAAGGAAATATCACATTGCAGATGCCAAAATGGCTCTTGGCTCTGCGCTCTTGAAGCGCTTGTTCGTCTCTAAGTCCCTCGGTTTACCATGGTCAGATATACGATTCGGCCGCAGAAGGGATCCTCAGCATGGAAAACCATGCTGCCTTTTGCCCGATGGTAGCATCGCCCCCATTGAATTTAACGTTTCTCATCAGGCCGGCTTGGTAGCGTTGGTAGGCTGTCAAGTTGCGGATATGGAACTTGGCGCTGATATCGTCTGTGTAAATGAACGCAACGATTACCGGGTAATTGACCAGGACGGTTTTGATGGCTGGGTAGATGTCTATCAAGAGATATTCTCTGCGGAAGAAAGTTGGGACATGAAGTACAACACTGATCCCTTTAAACTATTGGATGGTACCGAGGTTACTCCAGCTGAGATTGGCCGAAATGATCGTTGCTGCACAAGAGACAAGGAGCTCACTGTAACGCTGAAATCGGGAGAAGACAGAACATTTAGTTCGGACCTGCTCATCGATACAAAACTCCGTCGGTTCTACACATTCTGGTGCTACAAGGAAGCATTCATCAAGCTCACGGGCGAGGCGCTGTTGGCCAAATGGATCAAAGATTTGGAATTTCGCAATGTGCGAGCACCAGCAGCTGGCACCGTTGCAAGATGTTCTACGCTTGGCTCTTGGGGAGAGCGTGTTGACGATGTAGAGATCTGGCTTCATCAAAGGAGACTGGAGGACGTCAAGATGGAAATCCAAGCGTTTGAGGAAGACTTCATGATCGCTATTGCAGCAAAGCCAGCATCAAAGCTACCGTTGGATAATTTCCCAAAATTTGCGAGTTTGAATCTCGAGCAGGATATCCTTGCAGTTGCAAAGGCATATAGCTAGGTGGCAATAGGAAACCAGAAGCCCCAGTGACATTAGAACGGTTCTGCAGTTGGCCATTAGCTAGGCTAAACTCGGATGAAATCCATAGAAATCATAGAAGAACTGCACCATCCCTCGCAGTTTTAGACGGCTACTTTCATACGAATTAAGAAATTTCTCGCCTCTCATCTTGATGCTATAGTGCAATAAATTAAGTGCAATAAATTATACCCTCGGGTCCCCTCGTGCACCATGTTATTCGCTCGAACAACCCATAATATTTACCAGTCATATCAAGCGGAGCTGGGCGAACCGTGTGTGGGTCCTGAATGTGGGTAGGCTGACGGTTAGCCACACCCGATGGTTCCCGAGACAAAACTAATATACCATGACGCTCGACCAAAAACGCTATTCGACAGAGCCATGAAAATTCCGTCACTTTAGAGGGCGTTCACAAGTATGAGCTTTCCTATAATGCGTGATTACCCTGTCTAGACGCTGAAGCGGTTCAAGATTCGTTCGACTTTGGCTACGGAGTAGATGCCTATTACTTATGAACTCGACTGTTTCTCGCAAAGATGCACAGCCTTCTACATTTAGATGATGGTTTGTGTTGATCATAATCTACGCACGGCTACTTCACGTACCTTTGCGCAGAACGAGTGAAGTTATCAAGGAAAACGGTCGGTTCCAGTATGCAATGCTAGCAGGTATACTAAGATGTATAGTTGCATATAGGTTCTTTTTTCAATGGCTCCTATATTGCGGGCTTTACCTTTCGCGAATCTCTGTGATGAAAAATTTAGCAAGTTGAACCCCAAAACGATCGAAGAAAATCCGACAAGCGGCTCTTCCGCCGTTACGTTCCTGCATTGCCATAAATAGCCCCAAAGACCCCTTGCCACTGCACGTCATCAATATTTGACCCACAAATCTCGGACGGGGAGAGCAATTTCTTTTTGGCCACTCTCAATACCATTGGGCGTTGACATAATTCGGTCACTCCCCGTTTTTGTATGGCGGTGTGATCGTCAGGGCCATGCAAACACTTATGGAAATAGTGTTCAAGCTGTTGTAACAGCCATGTTGCTAGTGTGTTGTGTAAGGCTTATGTTCTAGTGAAAGTAGGTGTTATCCACAAACGGGCCTGCACAAGTGTTATTATACCAAATCGTATGTCCTAAGCTCAGGCGGAAAGTGAATCACATACGCCATCCGCTTATATAGGGGTGACGCTCTTCCAATGACTGGCTGGCCATGGGTCGCCACGCTTCCCTGCAGAATATCTGGAGACTTTAAAGCCCGCGTCGAGCAAGATTTTTCGGGAACCCACCTTCTCTCCTTCTATTCTCTGCGATTCAACCTCCATTCGCTGTTTGATATAAGTTCACTCTAATCGTTACAATTTCTAGTACTTTCGATCACTCATTTGTCGAAATGAAGTTCCTTTCACTCACTACCTTCATCACTGCCGCCCTTTCAGGGATATCTGGTGCTGAAGCCTATTGGAAAGGCTTCAATGTTGGTGCAAACAATCCAGATGGCTCTTGTAAAACGCAGGCAGACTGGCAAACTGTCTTCAACACGCTGAAAGGCCTACCGGGATATTTCACCTCGGTTCGACTTTATGCCTCTTCCGACTGCAACACTCTGGAATATGCCGTTCCAGCCGCTTTAGCCACGGGGATTCAGATCTTGGTGGGCGTTTGGACTGAGGACGACACTCATTTCAATAATGAAAAACAAGCGCTTCTAACTGCTATCCAACAGCATGGTTCTGATTGGATTATTGCTGTCTCCGTAGGTAGCGAAGATCTCTACCGCGGAGACACCAGTCCGGCCAAGCTAGCATCACAAATAAATGATGTCAGAGGCATGATCCGCTCCGTAGGCGCAAACCAGGAAGTCGGCCATGGTGAGGCAACTATTTCTTATTTTATTTGCAATTCAATGAAAGCCTTTAATGGAGTGTAGCCCATTCTTAACCCCCTTCACCACTTAGACGACGAATTTAAGTGGCTGGTCGCATATTCTCCATTACTTCAAGTCTCTAATTTGTCCGGGAGGGTTTCGTATATATCTACTATTTTTTCTTCTTCTACTGGCTGGTGTGCTCTATCTGCTAACCATAATTTGTATGCAGTTGATACTTGGACAGCATGGTAAACACTATCCACTTGAGATGGGCGAACGGAGCTGATGTCACTGTAGGGTCAACTCGACGAATAATGCCGTTATTACAGCCAGTGACTTTGTTGGTATGGATGGATATCCGTACTTCCAAGGCGCCGCGATTCAAGACGGCGCAAACGTTTTTTGGCAGTCCGTCCAGGCAACTCGAGACGCTGTGAATTCCGTCAAACCAGGAACCTGGGTTTGGATTACTGAAACAGGGTGGCCGGTCAGTGGCGCTAATGATGGTTCGGGGGTTCCCTCGGTCTCGAATGCTCAAGCCTACTGGACCAACGTGGCTTGCGCAGCGTTTGAACAGGCCCACACATTTTGGTAAGATACTTTTACATATTCTAAGAGGTTGTTGACTCATCCGAGTAGGTACGCGTATCAGGACTATACGGCCTCGCCTTCGTTCGGGGTAGTGGATGCAAACCGTAACCCGATTTATAACCTTGCTTGTTAGACTATGTAGGATGTAGGAGGATATGCCGAAGGCCGTTGTGGTGGTAGTGTTGCCTGCTAAAAGTAATTTAAGCCGATTAATAGCAATGAGGCCAGACGACAGAAGCGGATTCTTTTAAGGATGGACTTGAAACCAAGGAAAGTGCATGAGGCAGGTGCAATATCCAAAATATAGATTGCGGTAGTAATAAATTTTCGATACTCGAGTGCCAAAGCTATCTTACATATGAACTGGTGCACAGATCGCACAGATCGCACAGATCGTATCTACCCTGCTGCGTTGTTGTGAACCAAGTCATACCATTAAGCCATCAAGAAGGTATTTTCGTCAGTCCTGCTTTTCTTCATGCGAAGAGGACAAGGTGGCGTCGTGGTACAGCACCAAGTACCTAGATAACTGGGCGAGTTTTGCCGAAGAATGCTGACGCAGCAGCTGTAGTCCTCCGATCGCCAGTCCTTCACACATTTCCAACCAACCCACAATCCTCACTCACCTCTCTCCTCGCTCTTTGCCCGCTCCCTCGACGCCTTCTGCAGGATTTTGAATGTCTTTTACCTACAACATGTGCAAGACGACAGATTAAAAAGAAAATGGGAGATTGCAGAGCCGCGACTGGGCTATCAGTCATCTGGCTTGGAATGCAATGTGTCGGTTCAAAGCGTCTGACAGAGCAACGGGAGCCATGCCTGTTGCGTGGCCAGTCGCACACAGCACGGACGGCGATTGGGCGAAGAGCAGGGTTATCGGACTGAATGCGTTGTTCTTGCATGTTCTTGCATTCGTTGAAGGACCAAAGCTGCATTAGCACTCTACACCGGGCATTGTCCCCCGCCTCGCCCACAGTCACAAGAGTGGAGAGTCGGTGAACCCGCAGCCCAGATGTCCTCCAGGAAGGCTCGGCTTGCGCGACCCGTCACAACGACGACCAGCGATTGGCTCTTAGCATCAACCTTCACCGATTGAATCCAGTCCACCTGCGAAATTCGCCAAGACGCTGTAGCGTGATCAGCCCATGTGTGTCCTTCACGATCCCAACTTTTTTAAGACCAGAGGCCGCATCCTGTCTATGAGCCGCAACTCTGTCAAAGCCAGTTTCTCGCAACTCTTCGAGCAATTCTTCTCAATCCCAACGTCTAATACCTCCAACATAGTCGCAATACTCTTGTTCGCAAGAATTCCTTTGAGTCACCGTTCTTCGTAGTCGTGTGCCCCGCACCTTCATCCACACCCCACCGCTCAACTCGAGGACCAGATGCCTCCAGCTCCAACCACAGATTCGCAGCCGCCTCCACCGACTCGAACTTCAACAAACTCCTCGGCCATGTCACAAACCTCCTCTACACCAATGTCGCCTGGCTACCCGGCTCAAGCTTCTCACAAATCGTACATCTCCCGCCGTAGCACCCAGGGTTCACCGTCACCCACCGAGTCAAGCTTCTTTGAAACCCTCGCTTCTAAAGTAAGGAGAGGCCGTTCCCGAAGTAGGTCTCGGAAAGGCATCTCTCGTCACCGCTCGAAATCCCCACTCCCTCCAGACCAGCTCCCAGCATCTCCTGTGGAACTCTCACAAATGTCACCGCCTTCATCTCCGAGAGGGCAACAGCAACCGCAACACTTTTCAGACGGAAGCCGCTCTTCGATAAATTCGAGCAATGACCACCCAAAGAGACCTAACCCAGGCCCTGTTCGAAGGAACACCGCGAGTAGCGATCCATGGCGCGGAAGACATTCGAATTCTTGGCTCTTTAACGATTTTAGTGTGACGGACCACGTGAAAGGATTCTGCCACATCGGAAGGAATTCTCGGTCGTAATGCGGCAGAGCACTGGTGCTCTACGTTTGATGCAAGTTGTCAAATGGTATATCGCATGTTAGAGCGCTGCTGGACGGTTCGGTGCTTCTAGATGAAGCATATAATGGCGTACAAATTGGCATCACCTCTGGCATATAGATAGAGAGGTTCCATGTGACGTTGCAGATCTCGCTGGCTCGAGTCAATTGTGTCTCAGAAAAAGAACGGTTTTGTTTCTTTGGTATTATGGCTTTAGTAAGTATCACGAAGGGTGTGGTTGGTTCTGGTGATGGATATTTTCTGTCAGATATGCTTTGGGCACGGTTGAATCGAACAGCCTGGAAGCTTTCATTCACGATGGAGTGTATATTAGCCTGATACCCTACGAAGAAATGCATGGCGCCATTTATAAGGATGTTTTCCTGCTGAAAATCTAGCTATCTACCGTTTGTAATTAGCCTTTTGGGTATTATTAGCAACCGTGTGACCGTTCGACGGAATATCATACTTTTTAATGCATGGCTTCATAAGATTGCACGGTGTCTTTATATCGGTCAAGATAGACCCAAGCTCTCCTTTGTTTTTAACCTCGCTAACGCCGAAAGATGCACTCGTAGTAACTAGAATAGCAGCGTCCTTCACCCCGCCGCCCTGCTGTCAACATCCCAGGTCCCCACAATGACGAGCCCCGCACATAACAATGGAGCTCTCACCCCAAATCCCACACATCCCAATTCGCCATGGCGACAGGAGCGCCGCCCCCTAGAGATAGCCGTTCCAACTTACCGAGTCTAAACCCCACGGCTTCATTCTGGCACAGCGAGCCGTCTGAATTTCTCCTAGGACATCGAACAACGTGCGACCTTCCGTCGATCGCTGATATAGTGATAGTAGGAAGCGGCATCACAGGTTCTTCCATCGCGCGCTTTCTTGCCGAAGACGAACGGGCAAATGGCAAGACTATTGTGATGCTTGAGGCTAGGGAGGCATGTTGGGGCGCAACTGGTAGGGTGGGTCTTCAATCCACAGTCCCGCAAATCTCTAGAAAAGACCTAAGGCCCCGCCCGATAGTGCTTGATACGTATGTTCTACTGCTGATTGGGTATTGCGGGCTATAGAACGGAGGTCATTGCCAGCCACTCCTATTCGACCGTGGGCCTGACGTAGCTGCTTTCGAAATTCGAAACGTCCGCGCTGTGAAGTCCTATGTCGAGGCCAATAGCATTCCATGCGAGTGGCGTACTGTATCCGGATGCAGGACTTTCTGGAGTAAAGAGCTGATTGCCGAAGCTGAACGAGAAGTCATGCTACTAAAGCAACAAGCACCAGAGATAGGAAATTTAGTGTCAGTTATCAAAGACAGCGCTGAACTAAAGAGATATCGTGTAAAAACTTCTTGCGCTGGGGCTACAATAACGGAAGGCGCTGGTAGCCTGTGGCCGTACAAATATGTTGCTTTCGTCCTAGAAAAGCTCATCAAAGATGACCGGTTAAACCTCCAAACTACCACCCCGGTCACCGAAATATCTTCTACACTCGCATCTCCGGGTTGTGGGAACCAGTCTCCTAATGGCAGACACACAGTATACACTCCTCGTGGCGCCATTACTACTCCCACTCTTATACTCGCCACAAATGCTTATACATCCGCCATCCTTCCTTCTTTCGCCGATCTCATTGTCCCAGTGCGTGGTGAAATGTCCGCACTTCTCCCACCAAAACACTCAAATTTGCTGCCCAATTCTTATGGTATGGTCGGCGCGCTCAATCAGCCAGCAAATAACGATGACTATCTGATCCAGCGCCCGTTCTCCTCAGTTCCCAATCCCGCCGGGCATCTCATGTTCGGAGGCGGACGTGGCTCTTGCTCCTTACCATGTACAGGTATTTCAGATGACAGTGTGAACGATGAGGGAGCCGCCGCTTACCTTCGACAGGCGCTCCTGCACGTTCTGGACCTCGGAGGGGAGGCCAGAGAGCTGGAGGAGCTGGAGGCAATACAACAATGGACAGGTATAATGGGCTACAGTCGGGATAATCATCCCTGGGTTGGTGGCGTGCCAGATCGAGCTGGGTTGTGGCTTTGTGGGGGTTATACAGGGCATGGGATGCCCAATGGGACCTTATGCGGGAAGGCAGTTGTTCAGATGGCTTTGGCAGAACTTGATTCTGAAGACGTAAGACTAGTAGAAGAGAGGTTGGTTAGAGATGGAGAGATGCCGAAGAGCTATTTGATTAGTCAGGAGAGGATGGAGAGAGCAAGGAATTTGCCAACGGTGGAGGTGGCAGATAGAGACGGAACATTAGGAAAAAAAATTACCTCTAAGTGATTTTAGTTAGGCATTAAGAAGTGGGAATAATAGGTTGGATGCTTAATTCAGTACATGGTTACCTTGAAGAAATATGTAATCCGGATTGTTGCAAGAAAGACTGCTAGGGTTTTCACGGCCAGCACCTTAACATAAATACGCACGCTTTACAATGTAATTCGAGCCTGTTAGGATTGATTCTCATCTTTCCAAACCCTAGTTTCCTTTGGGAATTCCAAGCACCCATCATTTTCGTATAAGTAGTACCAAAATATGCGCGCTAATGCGCCCTCTGAAGAACGATCGGCGGGGTTTTGCGCCATTATATTATGACTCATTAGCCACATTAGGTGATTAGATACTGGGTAATTTTTTGTCAATGGCATCTCCTGTAAGACCCAGCATAACCCAAAGGAGCTGTTTATTTGAAGAAACTACCGATATTTCTCCAGATGTCCAAACTCCTACTTTATGCAGCTCTTAGCCCATAAATCCAACCCATTCAAAACCCATCACCAGTTCTAAGGACTTATCCTCTTTTTTCAGAATCCAGTCATGCAACCCACGCCGCCGGTCAACTACGGCGTCATTCTCTTCCCCGGTTTCCAAGCTCTTGATGTCTTTGGTAGTCTGGATGTCCTCAATATCCTCTCCACATCATGCCACCTCAATCTACACATCCTTGCATCTTCTCTTGACCCCGTATCGACAAAGCACAACTTTCCAGGTCATCGTTTGTCCAATTTTGGAGAATCCGTAGTGCCGACGCGTACATTTGCGAATGCGCCCATGGACCTAGAGGTATTGCTCATTCCAGGAGGGTTGGGTACAAGAAACGAGGAGGCTATGAAGCCCATAGTCAATTTTTTGAGGGATACATATCCAAAGCTAAAATACCTATTAACCGTTTGCACCGGGTCGGCGGTCCTGGCAAAGACTGGAATTTTAGATGGAAAGAAGGCTACAAGTAACAAAAAGTCGTGGGCTTGGGTAAGTAACCTTCTTTCCTCTTGTATTAATTCTGAATTATCCTGACTCAGTTGGTTATGATCCATGTAGGTGACAGCACAAGGCCCAAGAGTTGAGTGGGTCCCAAAAGCGCGGTGGGTTGTGGATAGTAATGTCTGGACCAGTTCGGGTATCACAGCTGGAATAGATTTGATCTATGCCTTCGTAGAGCATGTTTATGGCGGGAAGATTGCGGAAGAGGTTGCGAATGCTAGTGAGTATGAGAGACATATAGACCCAAATGATGACCCATTTGCGGAGATCTGGAAAGTTGGTACTTAGATCTAGGATCATATAGAAGTATAATGGTTAGAGGTTTGATTTCACGTAACTAGTGGTTTTTACTTCACGGAGACGACTCATGATAATTTCAGAATAGCGTTGCTATGCAAGTTCCCATATTTCCGAAGTTGGTAGTTCTGGTGTTGAAGAGATGAACTCAATGGACGATAGTTCAACTGGCAGACCAGGAATCTCTGGTAACGTGCTCTTCATGGGAAGTCCTGTCCATTTGTGCCTGGCTAACTTGCCGTTCGTGTCAACAGCCATGATGAACAACCCTCGGTCAGTCTCCTCAAAGCGTAGCGAAGTTGAGGATGCTTTTTCCATTGAAGAGCACAACTGGACACCATGCACTTCATTAACCTCTTTTTCACAGGATATACCGCAGGGCGAGCCTTTGGTAAGGCTAAGGACCTTTATTTTACCGCTTTTCTCGAGAACTGCAACAAGGCCGCCATTTGCAGTGACCGCGCCGACCAGAATTTTCTTTCGGAGTTCGGTGATATTATGAACCATTACTTCTGGTACTTCAGTCGAGCATGGTGCCACGGGCGATATATAGGACCACTCTCCATACAAACCACCAGCAGCTCGTTGAAAAGAAGGCGAGGTTGTGGTGAAAATGTAGGGTCTCATTGAAGGTGCCGAGAATATCGTGGCAGATGTAACACCATCGGCAGTAGTTTCCTATATATCTGTTAGAAAGGCTTAGGAATGGGCTCTTAGAAATGCGGGCTGCGGGAGTAAAAAAGACGTGAGAGTTAGCTTGTCCTTCTGTGAAGCTAAACAATCTACAGCCGGGCTAAAATCGTATGGAATATCATACCGGATGATAGAACTTCTCAATCTTAAATGGATTCCCACAAGGCTTTGAATTGTTCGAAAGTGTCCATACAAGGATGTGGTTATTGTTCGTGATACAAACCAGCTTTCGTCTGTCAGGGCCAAAACTAAGCCCTTTGACGGGACCGCCCGCAAGTGGGTCAGCGTGTGACCTGCGAAACAGAGCTATCTGAGGCAGAATCGTCTTATTACTGGCTAGTTTGTCAATATGAAATACTTTAATATCACCATAGATGTCTTCACCACAGTTAATACCACCACCGACTGCTACCCAAGCTCGATGTCGATCCTCGTGAATTGCAACACAGGTCGGATCCCATTGATGGCCCGCCTCTTGTTCAAATACATGCTCTTTGCCCACCTTTTGAGTCCGAAGTGGGAATGCATACTCATGAACATGAAGGCTAGAGTCATAGATGAAGGCAACGAATGTATCGGAAAGTATTGCTTCCCTCATATGTCCACGCGGGCTAGGTATCTCGATTCCTTGCCGAATAACAGCTCCATCGGTGAGGCTTCGCACATCATACAGCATCAGGCAACTTCTGCGTAATAGGAATGCAGCCTCACAGTGTGGGGAAAGACCAGCGGAGATACATTCAACCCGAGGTATTAATCCTTTGAAAAATCGCGGCATCTTTAAAGCCCTTAAAGGCCTTTCAAGCTCGGCCAACACGGTTTGGCGTTCAGATGACCACTGAGTCGGCTGGATGCTATTCTCAATCCAAGAGTGAAGCATTAGACGATACTTTGGCCCATCATTAGGAGTTAGACCACTTGAGATTGAAACCACATTCGAGTTTCGTCGCTGCTGAGAATAATGACCTTGCTCTTGCATGATAAATTGAGAAATTTTCAAGATCTCTTCTCGCAGTTGCGGTAATGGTTGTTTCGTCCGGAAGGAACAACCCTCGGAAACACTAGAAACGATGCTTTTTGAGCAATGCTCCTGATCACTAGCATTTGAAATGCGTATTTCGATCTGAAACAAGGTTAGATTGGACCACTTATAAGAGGCTAAGTATCCCTGCTTGAGAAACTCACAGCTTTCCAGCGGAATCTAGGATCTTTAGCTTCGGCAATTATTTTAGTCATCACAACCTGGAGCGCTAGAGGGAGGCTGTCTCGTTCGATGACTTTGCTGAGCAGCCGAGCGCAATCAAGCATCCCATAAAAGTACGTATAAGCATTTAACGAGGACAATGTCGCATTCGCCAATGTTTGTAGAGGTAGTGGCTGGACAGGAAATTCGATTTGCTCGTCCTGGGATATTACGTGAGACAGCCTCTCCAAAACTATTTTTGCAAAGCCTTGAGCGTTTTGTAACATTATATGAGTGTTTGGCGGACGGGGCTGATTTGACACCGTCCCAATAAGATGAAGAGTAACAGCGACTCGGCTAAACTCCTGAAAAGCGAGCAACGTTTGTAGTTTTCCTTTTGGTTGCCACCAAAAGTTACGAAGCTCCTCCTCGAGTGATTGTAAAAAAGCGGCTGCTTGCCTCTGTGTATTCAGGCCGGTACCCTTGATTCTTATTAGTTTTACAGTCGGAATTTTAGCACAGATAAGTTTGCTTACAGCGAATGCTACATTGAAGGCACAAGTAATCCACTGCTCTAATATATGAGAAATGAGCTCCGGCAGCGGGGGAATAAGTAACTGGGCGTAATCGAGAGCAACATGAAGCAAGTATGAGCACTGGACAGTTCGAAAATAGTCCGAGGTAAGTTCTGTGGTTATTTTACATTCCTGAAGTTGTAAATTTCTTAATTCATATTCGAAACGCGAATATAGTTGCCTGTGATGCATATTTGGATCCTGTGTCACTCCTTGGGCTCGAATGAGGTTTATAGTAGAGAGTAGTGTTCGAAACAAAATCTCCTTTTCAACAGGAGATGGCGCACTGATGGGTTGGGTAACGCACTGAGAGATTTGGTCAAGAAGCTTCGCTGACCAACCCTCTGTGGTACATTGGCCAGGAGCTCCATGGTATAACGAGGCTTGAGTTCGTGGATACTGGATGCTGAGGTATTCGTAATCAAGAAGTTGCTGAAGCTCGGCCGCAGTCTGATCGTCGAGGTTCCGTTTCGCGATGGCTTGGCAAAGCTGCTCCAGAACCTCACGACGAAAGCCCCCATCTTCAAACATCCATTTTGAATACCACGTAGGGTCACGGTGAAGATGCTTGATGCTCATGTTCGCTGTTGTTTAGGAAAGGCTGAAAAAAAGCTGAGGTACCCTCCTACTACAATGCCGCCGAATTTCATCAAGACAACTACGGGCTGAGCAGAGCGTCCTGTCTGTTCTGCCTTAAACACGAGGCTGGCCGCATGGTCAATATTGGGCGTCACGTAGCTCGATTTTAGGGGCTGAGTTTCCCGTTGCATCAGGAGAATACAAGCGAATTTCCCTCCTGGGTTTCAGCGTCGGTTACGAACCATCCAGCAGACCTATGCTTTAGGACGGAGGCTTTAGACCAGGCTGTCTTCATCCGCCACCAAAGTCAGTAAGGCATACTTTGCGACGGCGCCAAATTTTACAGCCCATTTCATTTCTACCGCTTTTTACCTTCCCTATACATTTGTAGCCTTTTTTTTTTTT